>OVAN01000147.1:0-84013 GCA_900406275.1 Anastatica hierochuntica | reverse complement strand
AACCTAAACACTATTCACAAAATCTAAGAGGTGAGTTTAATCCCTCACACTATTGTTTTGAGAAAAAGAATAATCCATGAGATTATGGACTAGTCCTTTAAATCGATGCAAAGCCACACTCTATCAATTCACCAAATCATATTGTGTAACAACCGAACTTGAAGGGTTATTGGGTTAGCCAAACTTGGTACAACGCAAATTGTCTTTCGCAAAACTGTCAACTTTAATTCGTGTGTGCGTCATAACCTGCTTAACAAAACGAAGGAAATAAGAAAAAACAAAAGAGGGTGAGCGACTTTTCAAATAAACCGCACAACGAAGACCAAACTAAAACTCCAACTCAACCAATACTAACCCAAGCTAAAAAATATAGACCAAGCCATAACACGACTCATAATTCACCAATTGAAACAAGCAAAGAATTCTCTTAGATAGCTTAACTGAACGTTGACATCTTTCGTAGAGGCTTTTATCATCATGAGATAAATGTCAATACACACTGTTCTCATACGCTTTATCGATTTAAGGGATATGGCGTGAATCAACTTAGCCGTCGTACCCCCCATTCAAGACCACAGTAACACGTAATTCCCCGTCTGTGCTCCACGCCCAAGTTTGAGGCAAAACTCTAGTAATACAAGATTCCCCATCTGTACCCCACACTCATGTTTGCCTCCCACACGCAATTCGACAGTGGCCAATCTTAGCGAAACGGAATCCACCGCGATTCTCATTCACTGTGCCGATCACTAAGAATAATCATCTACCTTAAGACCACTCATATATAGCTCAGTCTGAATCATGCAAGACCTAAATCTAGTCTAACGTGAGTTAACCTAATAAATAGTAAATGTGAAAGTGTTTGGTAATCCTCACCTTATCCACAAAAAGATGGTGTTGTCGATCGAAAACTCGATAGATTCTAGAACTAAGTTCGGTACCAAAAATTGTTCAGAGTATACCTGCAAATGGAAATTTAGAAAACATATTTTAATTGGCTAAATGATGTTTGCACAATTTACTTTGTCTTAGGTGTTGTTTTATAATGGTTTTAATCTCTTTTAGCTTATTTTAGATATTTTAAGATTAAGTTTAATTTCATTTAGTTAGGTTGATCTTTAGATTGTGTTAGGTTGCATATTGCATTGCATTTTATCTTTTTCATTTTTAAGTACAAGGATGTATATCGAGGAGGAGAAATTCAAAGAGACAGATTCAGAGTTGAAGATTCAAATAAATGATGAAAAAGCTAGAGTATAGAAGGCCTGGATGACACGGCTGGACGAAGCAGTTCAACATGGAGTATTCCATACCATATAGAGACATGAGATGGATGGCACAGTCGAGCGAAGCAGACCAATCCATTTCTTGAAGCAAATAAGAAGGGTTGGATGACAAGACTGGACATAGCCACTCCACATTAAATATTCCAGACCATACATAAACATGAGCTGGATGGCTTGACTAGGCGAAGTTTACCATTCCACTTCCTGAAGCCAAGAATAGTTCTGGATCCAATCCGGTTTATTCTGGGTCTATCCGATCCGAGTCTCTTTAGTATAAAAAAATCTTAGACCTTTAAAAAGTGGAGTTTTAATTTTCTCTTTGCTTCTTTTATGCTATATCAAACCCTTTGTTGACTCTTAGATAATTTATATTAAAGTTTTAGTTTTTCTCTTCTAATCTCTCTTCTCAATCATGATTATGATTATTGCATGTTTCATGATCATGAGTAAGTAGTCTCTTAGTGTGGATTATGGGTTAGGTAGATTATGAATGTTTAGATGTTGATTATTGATGCTTAAGATTATATTCATATATATTCACATGTTTATAGAGTACTTAATGCTAGAGTAGACTCAAAAAATCCATATCTATACCTTTAGGATTTTGTGTCCGGAATGTGTTTCGACGAAGTTCCTAAGAGAACTCTAAATGTGTATTTCATGCTTAGTCTACGTGAATAGATGGTTAAGGTGATTTGTTGACATTTGGTGTTTGAGTTTAATGATGAATGATGACTTGATTACTATTGGAAGATTAGCTTGATTAAGTAGTCAATATATGAATTATTATCATGAGAATGGACTAATTGATTTTGTGTGCCTTGTCATTGTATGAATTGTTGATCCTAGCATCTTTAATTTGCATCTTACATCTTTTAATCGATCATCCTATCTCATTATCCACATGTTTCTTTACCTCACTTATTTCCTTGGTTTGTGTTTCTTGTTTCGTTTATTTCATATTGCTTTAGTGGTGATTAAATCTAAAACGACCTCAATTGCTCAGTTTAGCTTAACCATAGAATCTTTATAAGCTTAAGGTGTTAGTGTTTTTTTTGTGAATCAATTCTTTACTATACTTCAAGAGACTATCCGTGTTGTTGCGGTTAAATCCGTGGTTAATCTCATATATAGAGAAAAAAAATTCTCTTATCACTAAATCGAACCGAACATGTCAAATCAAACTGGTTTTCAATTGGTTCTAGTTAAAGGTCAACCAGATGCTAACCGAATCAAAAGATTAATAAGAAAAAGAAAGACGATGGAAAACTTACCCAAAAACTACAACAACTCGCCGGGAAAACTCTGAGAATTCACGGAAAAAATCTGAGAACTCACCGAAAAAAAAACTCAGCGGTCGCTACTAGCCGGTGGGGCTAGTCGCTTAGCAATATAGGATAAATACCTGTTAAATTAGCCAGAAACTTGATAAATCTATTAGTAAATTTGTAAGATTTTTTTAAAATTTTGCTAATTCTCCAAAGGTGACCAATTTTTGAAACATTTGAGCAGGGAATATAATAAATAAAATATTATACTTCTAAATATTTCAAGCATAAATGACTGTGTTTTTTGATATCTTAAACATGTTTATATTATTATAGCTAAAAAGTTAACAACTTTTAAATTTCTCTTCATATGTTTATATAAACAAGAAATTCTTTTTTAATAACAACAAAACAAATTTCATTGATTACTATATTACATTATTTTTATAAAAGAAAATTATACCATCTTAG
Organism: Anastatica hierochuntica; assembly: GCA_900406275.1. Lineage (NCBI taxonomy): Eukaryota > Viridiplantae > Streptophyta > Magnoliopsida > Brassicales > Brassicaceae > Anastatica > Anastatica hierochuntica. The sequence continues at coordinate 80,988 of OVAN01000147.1, read as the reverse complement.
AAGTTTAATGAGTGTCGTTTTAGATTTCAAAAATGCTTTATCAACGTAACCAATTTTATATTTTGACAGTATCTCGTTGTTTTATAGAGTTAGAAATTAACTAATAATATGTTAATTATACATTCCACCAACAAAACTTGCATTACAGATTTAGGAAGCTTTCTTACCTTATTTTAGACGATGTTACTAAATTGTTACATAATTTTTTTGTTTGCTTGTGATTTCGAGTTTGTTACATTTATTATTTGAGTGAGAATGTGGTGATTCTAGGTTCCGCAAAAAAATACTAATTCAACAATTTTTATATATCAACATCTTAATTTGTTAAAAAAAAACATATGAATAACTATTCAAGAAGGCTTTACTAAATATTATATTGAAAATTTAGAGTTACTTTTTAAAATTATTTAGACCAAACAAAGTGGTATTAGTGATATTTAAAGAATTGTCTGATACACAAAGAAAATTGTCTAAAGATAGGTTCTTGTGAACAATGGCGGTTGTGGACATGTATTTCTTATCAAGTCTACTTGCACATAAATAAATGGACTTCTTCTAGGGAAACAAAATTTGTCTAGAGATACAAAATTGTATGTATCTATATTATGATAATCATATCAATAAATGTATTTATCATACAATTGACACTTTGCCAATTTTTTAAATGAAACCCCAAAAATTAAAAACAATAAGATCCAAGATTGGAGCAATTGTTGGGTTGGGCTCGTCTGGAAATTGAAGAGATACGTTTGAGACTAGAGAGAGAAGAAGACGACAAAGCTGAGATAATGAAAAAATGAAAAATGGATGAAAAAGAGAGGATATAGCCGTAGACGAATAAGATTTAAGAGACATTTAAGTGGAATTGATCTTGATCTCTTAATCTACCTTTTTTTCATATTTTATAACGTGTGTAGAGGCTAGAGCATATGAATGTCTATAATTATTAGTGGTGGCGATAAAAAGTTTTCTTTGAAACAAATAGAGGAAGAGAAGAGAGAGATAAAATAATAATGACAAAACTTAAAATGTACATGAGAGAGACAATGAATGAATGTAATTTTGTAGACATTGGGCATGATTGGTAAGTGTTCTAAGGACTTAGGAGAGCAAATTTTTTTTTTTCGACAGCACTAGTATCCAACCAATCAAAGCTTTTATGTTATATTTGGAATTCACAGCCACACTAACAAATATGTTTTTTTTTTTGACTGTGCAAAACAAAATTACCTACAATAGATTTTTACAAGCTTTGGAGAATGTATTGATGGATATATGTTTTATTTCTTTTTTACACAACATATTGTTTCTTCTTATGCTGTTTAGAGTAGAAACGAAAATTCTATTAATATATATATATATATATATATTCTATGGATATATGACGGGTATAGGTATAAGTTTTATTCTGTCTTGACATGTGTAAATAATATATTTTTATAAATTAAAAATTTGCTGTACACTATAAATTGATGTTTTGTAAAAAACTTTTTAGCTAAGTAAAATCATTAACTTAAGTTACGTACTTAGGTAAAAAAATAGTACACATATCATATAAAAACTATTATATATATAACTAATATGTATATATACGTCTTACATATACAGAGTAAAAATATTACTTTTTATACATATTTATTAATATTAATATTTTAAAAATTTATATAATTATATATTACAAATTTACCAATCATTGATTTTTAAAAAGCTACTTGCTAAGTCTAAACAATTGTTTTTCTTAATTGGACAATCAATTTGGATATTACTTTGTAAGTGATGTATGTTGAAAAAAAAAGACAATGAATTGGTAAAAGCTAAATAATTAATTTTGAGTGGTTTGATTGTAATAAGGGCAAGTATGTCATCTCATGTCAAAAAAGTATCCTAATCTATAATATATCTGAATGGGAAAGATAAGTGGAAAATATTCCCCTAATGTAGTTTTTCATATTAAAACATCATAAAAAATTAGTAATGTGTCGTTTGATAACTTATCGTAAAGAAGAATTCTATGCATGTTAGGAACAAGTAATAAGAATAATAATAATCATTGGAAGAAAAGTAGTTAGGTGAAAATAAAATAATATTCGTTGCACGTTAAAAAGAAAGTACAATAATCATGGCAATAAAAGTAGTAATTTTCTATACCGTAAGTCTGCAAGGTACCAAAAATAGTCGTGAAATATATAACAAAATTCATCGGCCAACGGAGATGACTGGATGAGCCAACTAACGCGTCCCGCTGGATCACACGGCAAAATAAAATAAAATAATTTGTTTTTGTCGTAAAAGTAAACTTTTTTATTCAAAACATTTTATATATATTTTTATATATTGTGGAAAAGGTGGAAAACAAAGTCTCAAAATTTTAATTACGACTCTCTCTGTGTTTTTGACTGTTTCTAAGAGCATCCATTATGATGAATTTTTTTTTTTGACAGGGGTGAATCGAGAAGGCTCGATCCATAGCCAAACCTTACGACACGGGGTATCGCGACTTAGTGGAGTCGAACTCCAGACGCCTGAGTACTCGGCACCAGGACCTTTGCCACTAGACCAAATGAGTCTCGACATTATGATGAGTTTGTCACTTTGGATTTCTAAACATATTTATATTAATATTTTAATTTATTTTAATTATATAATTAAAATAAAAAACTGCAAAATAATAATTGACCAATTATAAGATAGACAAATATAAAAATAAGTCTCCCCAATGAGAAATTCTCTCTATGTTTATTATTTTTGTGTGGGAGATTCTTTTGAGAGACCACCATTGTAGATGTAAGCATGATTTCCGAAATGCAATTTGATACAATTCACCAACTCCTTGTAGCACTTGTATCAACTTCTCAGATTTCACCAGATTTCCCAGACTTAGACCAGGAAAAACTTGGTTGAACTTGATCGATTCTCAATACTCCCCCTCAAATTTGATCGTAGACACTCCAAATGTATAATTTGGAACCATGAAAACCTACCTCATTAAAAATCTAAGTGTAAAAAACCACATGGGTCAAGACACACTTAGAAAAAAAGTATAAACTTCATGGCTTAGAGATTTTATGGATGAGACATGTTTATGAGTCCAAGTCTAAAATGGATAATCTCACAAACTTTGATGCTAGTAGCCTTGGTAAAAATGTCATCTAACTTATATGAACTCTTTGTGTAAGACGATTGAATCACTCCTTCTTCCACCATTTGTCTTTCTTTATGACAATCCACCTTAATATGTTTAATTGTTTTATGGAACACCGAGTTAGATGCAATGTGAATATCAGCTTGATTGCTACAATGCATGCTGATTGCCTATGGTGATTCATTTTTTTAGCCTTTTAAGAGAGACTTGATCCATATAAGTTTATTGGTGAATTTTCTCATGGCCCTATATTCTGCTTCGGAGCTTGAATAAGATACAACCTTATGCTTCTTACTCTTCCAAGTAACAAGATTATCTCCAATGAATGTAAAATACCTCGTTGTAGACTTTCTATGCACTCTATCTCCAGCCCAACCAACATCACAATAGCCAACCATTTATGAATTTCCATTGCATCCATCCATATGCTTTGACCCGAAGCTCCTTTGAGATACTTGAGTATCATGTCTACCATGTTCTAATGAAGCATCTTGGGAGCTTCCATATGCTGACTCACTTGGTTAACAACAAACATATATCATGTCAGGTAATTGTAAAGTATATCAACTTACCAGCCACCTTTCTATTGTTTGACATCCTCAAATGGCTTGTCCTCAATCTCCCCCTCTCTTATGACTTTGTAGCCTTCTTCTACTTGGTTGGTTTTTCTCTAAGCTTTCCTACCTCAGTCAAAAAATTAAGAGTATACTTTCTTTAGGATAAGAGCAATACTTTAGTTCACCAAAGTCTTTAATATCAAAAGTAGAGTTAAGAAATGTCTTAGTGGCTCGAATGACAACAATATCTTCTTGGCTTGAAAGAGTAAATAGGGTATGGTCAACCTCAGAGTTCTTCAAAACCTCTATCCTTAAGGTTGTACTTAGCTTATGATACCGAGCTCTGGGAGATTGCTTCAATGCATAGATGGATTTCTTGAGTTTAATAACCTTTCCCGAAACAACTATGCCTTCAAAACAAGGTAGAAAAGTCATATTAACTCGTCTTCTAGCTCACCTTAAAGAAATGCATTCTTGACATCCATATGCTAAATGTTCCATTCAAGATTAGTAGCTAATGAGAGAATGATTCTTACCGTGTGTAGCTTGACAACTAGTGCAAAGGTATCCATATAATATTCTCTATATGTTGGAGTGAACCCCCTTGCCACCACCTCAACCTTGTACCTTTGCATTTCCCAATTACTCTTTTACTTGATCGTGAATACCAATTTGAAACTTATAGTTTTCTTGCCTTTGGGAAGATCTGTCTCATCCCAAGTGTGATTGTGTTCCATTGTTGTTTTCTCTTCACCAGTAGCATCTATCCATACTTTATGTTCTTTAATCTCTTCATAAGTTTTTAGCACTTGTTTTTTTTATCCAATTGAACATGAAATACTTGATGTTCTTAAAGAAATTAAGCGAGAGAGTAAACTGCTTGGATAGGATGAGCTAAAATTTGTTACTAAAGTAAACAGTTGTACACTTCCAAATTGATGGCTTTCTAATCTTTGTACTTCTTCCCAAAGGTTACAATTCTTGTGGTTCTTCCTTTTGAATCAATTTTTGAGACATTTCATCTTGATCACAAATATTTACACCATTAAGTTCTTATTCTTCTTAATATGGATCATTCGAACCACTAAATTACAAATATGGTTTTTCTTCTTGTTTGCCTCCCTCATGATCGAGATGAATGTCTTCCACAACCAAGTTAGGTGCCTCTTTCTAGGGATGAATGAGATAGATCCTTCAGATTTTCTTAGATTTTCTCATCATAGTATCCATTTTTTTCCACAAATTTAACTTATATAGACATCATAACCTTCCTTGTTTCTGGCACGTAACATTTCTACCCATTTTGAGTTGTTGAGTACCCAATGAACATTGCTTTGACAATCTTCGCCTCAAGCTTGTTTCTTTGTTCTCCTGAGACCATAACAAAAACAACACACCCAAACACATGTAAATGATTAATAACTTGTTTAGTTTTGTTTAGTACCTCAAATGGAGAGACGTCATTCAATATCTTGGTTGGAATCCTATTGATCAAGTAGCATGTTGTCATATCAACACTCCCTAGAACCTCTTTGGAACATGTTTTGTGGATCATCATGGATCTTACCACTTCCATTAAGTTTCTGTTCTTTCTTTCAACCACTCCATTTTGTTGTTGGGTGTATGGACAACTTATGTAATGTATGACTCCATGTTTGGCTAAGTCTTGTTTGAAGGCATGACTACTATACTCCCTACCATTATATGATCTAACCAGATCAACTGAGTTTGGTCTTAACATTTCAAGTTTAGCCCACAAGGATCTAAACTTGCCAAAGTGAACTCCATGTCTTTTTGACTGAAATCATTGATAAAGTTCTTCACCTAAAGACTTTGCCATAAAATTTTTGAAGAGTCTCCCAAAACTCCTTGGCGATTTCATAATAGGAGTAAGCTTTAAGGATTGATACTTCTAGGGAGTTTTGGAGGATAAAAAATGTATTATGGTTTTCTTAAACCACTTGTCTTCATCTACTGATAGAAGAGAGATTTTCGTTATCGATTAACCAATTCAAGTTTTACATTTATAAAGCCTTAATCGACTACCAACTCACTAAGAGAACGATAATGTGTTTTAGCATTTAAGGGTCGAACCCAAAGGAATTAAGATTCAAGCACTAGGATCTAACAAAATTTCCTAAGCTAAGTAATAGAAAGGTGGTGATGGAATCTACTAACTAAAAGATAATTAATGCAAAGAACAAAACACAAACGAGAAAACCAGATATTAAAGGCATTGGATCATGAGTTTAACTATCATGTGGATCAATTAACAATCAAACAATGATGAAAAGATTGGATTAAACACCATCCTAGAAAATGGAGCTCACAAATATGACTAATCCACTTGCATGGCACTAATCACTTCATTAATCACCTAGTTAGACAAACTTTCCAATTGCAATCAAATGATCAATGAACATTAATAACGAGTCCATTTGGTTCACTAAACACCCTAATCATCAATTCCCATTAGCTAGGTATGTAGAGCTCACATAAGATTGGTTCAAGCATTTTGTCGAACACCTTCCGGGCAACAAAATGCACTAAGTCTAGAATGACATTACCAAGCATAATCTAGCATTAAGCACAATCAAATATGAAGGATCTAACAAGATACAACCTAGAATATCATCATTCACCATCAATCAACCTAATCTAGCCTAACCCATGATCCAACAAAAGACTACTAATTAAAAGCCATGTAAAACCAAGAGATTGTCACTAGCTCTTGATTATACATGTTAGAAGAAGAGTAGAGATGAGATGGATAAGATGCAAAAAAGCTATTGAAAATGCAAGAAAGATCCAAACTTTACTAGAAATGAAGAAACTTTGAAGAACACATGAAGAACAAGAATAAAAGAGACATCAAATGCATTAAAAACTAAAAAGGATCCAAACCAAAGTATGATTATAACTTTTTTAGATCTTAAAACAACCAAAATCTATTAAAACTAAGAAGAAAAGTTGGCTTAGGTAGCATAGAGTTCTAAGGAGGTTAACATTGAGTATTTTTAGGGAAAATAGTTGAATCAGAGGTTCCTGGCGGTCCAGAGGGCTCTGCCTGGCGGTCCACCCTCCTCAGAACAGGCCGCCAGCCCCAACCCAGCAGCACCTGGTGGTCCAGACACCTCTGGCTGGCGGTCCACAACTCCTCAGCTCAGGTCGCCGGGTTTCAGACATGTCTTCGGTGATTCACCCACAACTTTTGAACCGTAGCTCAGAATGAGCTAAAACCACCGCCAATACGAAGCTAATTCAATTTTCTATCTTTTCTGAGAAGATGAGCTCGATCCAAGTAGAGTAAAGTATTAATATGATCCAATATTTAGGATGTTAGGATAAATTTTGCACTTTCATTCCTTCCAATTGCATCTTATCCAAGTCCCAAATGTATTCCTTAGCTCCATACTCAATTAGCACCTAGAGTAGACACAAAAACACACAAAATGCAATGCAAAAGGTATAATCCTATAAAAAGATGCCTAAAAAACTAATGAGTATTAAATGATGCAAATGTGACGAGATTAGATACTAGTATGGATGAAAATAGTTCAAACATGATAAAATATGTGTCTACTCTATTGGCTTCCACTAGATTCCCCAACCCCTTTGTACATCCTTACTCTACCCCAATGCCAAACATCTTTTATTCCCAACCACAACCAAGCTTTTTATTTCTTTTCATGTCTTTTTTTTAAAGCTCAAAGTCATGTTCTTTCTTTTTTCACATAACATTCTAAGGATTCCTTTACTTCTAGCTCTTCTCGTTCTTTAGAAATGCAATCCACGAACATCTTTTCTCTATTCTTTATTTCTTTTCTTTTTCATTTTCTTGTGGACTTTTAACCTCTTTTAAATCTTCTTAGAGCTAGACTTATTCTTCTTTCTTTCCAACTTAGAGTGCTAAATTGATTTTCTTGTACCCTTCTCTTTTTTGGTTTCCTTTTTCATAAACACCCATCCCAAACCACTTAACTCATCCTTGAATATCTATTTATCCCTCCATATCTACACTAGTATTAAATCGAGACTAGTCTTATGGAAACATTTTCCTTGTCGTTCTTCTACTCACAAGCATTTTTCACATGTGCAAACTTTCAATAAAAAGGCTTTACTTAAATGAAATCAATGGGGGTCTAGAAGTAATGGTTTAAGGTTCAAGGGAAGGTTACCATCTCAATGATGAAGATGGCCATTTGGATCAACAAAAAGAGTTGTAACAATGTGGTTCTTGATCCAAAATGCTTATTATTACCCACGGTTAAGCATTCAAAGCCCATAGCGAGAAAAACAATGTCAAATTATAATTTCAAGTTCACTAGAGTCAAATGAGCTTTCATGCCGGTTTTACTAAAGTAGGAACTTTCAAAAGGGGGAGTTCTAGCTATGAATTTTCCATTTTTTTCGTTTCGGCTCAAGCTACATAATACAACTAATAAGGGTTTTGGTTGATTCCCTAAGCATTAACTGCTTACAAGGAACTCAAATCACTGTTTTTATGTACGAATGCATCCTACATGCTCTAAGACTCAATCCTAAAAACAAGAATATGTAAAATGCAACTATATGCTTTTTTTTTGGTTTTTCAAAAAATTTCAAAAATTTCAAGTTTTATATGCCTTAACTATTTACAATGCATTCTACATGAGACTCAAGGGTTAAAAGAAAACAAAACAACTAAAACATCATTAGCAACTTGCCACCTCCCCCGGAATTAAACCTCACCGTCCCGGTGTAGATAGAAGCCAAAGAGAGGAAGACTTTGAACATATAAAAAAAGAAAAAAAAAGTGGTATATACAATGGTAAAGAGGTACTAACTTGGAGTTATAGATGGAAGGGGGTTGTAGCGGACCCTAGCCTCAACATATCTTGGAAAAGAATTCAATTGGAGCTTCTTGGATTTGCCTTTAGTTTCCTTAGATTTCCTTCTATGTTCTTTCCGAGGTAGTGTTTTGATTGAGTTTGGTGCCTAAGAGAGAGAATTAGGCAAATAAGTATCAAGAGATATTGCTAATATCAAGCCATACGAACTCAAATTCATGCATTGCACTAATTATTGACATCTCTAGATTATTTGCTTAACTCAAATTCAAACAATCAACTTAGAAAATTATAAATGGAAAGCATTCTTAAACATTTAGCTCAACTCAAAGGAGCCATGAATCACAATTCACCCTAAACACACTCAAGATCCAACATAAACCACAAGCATAACATTTGAAATTGAACTTCAAAACGAATAGAAATAAAAGGATACTCATAGGACTACCTCCCAAGTGCGCTTGTTTAATGTCTCTAAGCTTGAAATTGTCTTTTGGTTCCCTTGATGAAGCCATGAATCACCCAGATCATATTTATCATATAATCGCCCCTTGAATGTCTTCATCCTTATTTCCTCAAAAGGAATCCTTCTTGGAGCATCAATGCACATTTCCTTGGTGGAGATCAAATAAAGTCTTTGTCAAATGGCTTGTCCACTGGGGAATCTTCTTCTTGAAACCTTTGTTGAGGTTCCTCAATGTTTTTTTGTTGTTTCTCCTTGGACTCTTCCTTATTGACTTCTTTTTTGGCCATGGAGATCACAAGTGGTTCTTCTTTTGTTGAGGGGTTCCATACTCTTTGTGCATTATCCTCAAACTTTGCATTCATAACTTCCATACTAGGATATCCGAAGAGTTCTTCAAATTCATTGATGTTCTATTCTTCTTCTTGAATACCATCTAGTGTAGATTCTTCTTTGCTTGAGGTTTCATCATCATAAATGGAAATCTCTTATTTTTCCTTTCTAATTTCGGCCACAAATATACTTTTCAAAGAGTCTTCAAGGTTTTTCCCAGCGTTGCCTACTACTTCCTTGGTGTTTTTGAGTGAATCGCTTGAGATGCAAACGGTCTTGGCTTCATCATCATACCTTATCACAAGATCTTCATCTATTGTGCATCCAAGTTGTGATTCAAACTCCATAATAACTTCTTCGGCCTCAATTAGGAATTTATCCTTGCTTTGATCTTCCTCTTCGAAATCCTCCTCAATAGCAAAGGTATTTGCTTCAAGTGCTTCATTTTTATCAAGAGAAAAGCGCCTTTCTTCTTGATCTTCAACCCTTGGTATATCTACTGTGTTGGTTTCCTCCACATGTGCCATTTTATCTTCCATTTGATATCCAAATTGGTAGGCCATAACTTCATTCTTGGTGCAAAAGGAATCAAAGGTTCTTTCCCTCTCAATCCTTGCTCTTTCTTTTTCTTCCAACAACTCCTTAAGCAATTTTTCGTTCTCATCTTCTCTTGAAACTTGGGAAGGATGATTCTCTTGACCCTCACATTCCGTTTTCCAAAAATAGAATCTCTCATCATACTCATGTGAATTCCTTGGAGCATAATACCCATGTGGTTGGTGCTCCCTTGAGGTGGACGGCTCATAAGCTCCATGGTAGCTAGGGGGTTTGAAGGTACCTCTCTTTCTTATTCTTCCAACATGAACTTCAACATTGAATTCATGTAGAAAGACATCTTCTTTCTCTCTTGTGATTGTACCTCGCAAAAAGAACAAACACTTAAAAGAAAGTTAGTAACCAACCAAAATAAAAGAAAATTCAGTATAAAGAAACTTTGACATCCAAATGCTAAATCAAACTATCTCTCTGATAACGGCGCCAAAAACTTGATAGAAGAGAGATTTTCGTTATCGATTAACCAATTCAAAATTTACATTTATAAAGCCTTAATTGACTAACAACTCACTAAATCGCAAGAGCACGGTATTGTGTTGTAGCATTTGGGCCGAACCCAAAGGAGCTAAGATTCAAGCACTAGGATCTAATAAAATTTCCTAAGCTAAACAATGGAAAGGTGGTGATGGAATTTACTAACTAAAAGATAATTAATGCAAAGAACAAAACACAAGCGAGAAAACAAGATATAAAAGACATTGGACCATGAGTTTAACTATCATGAGGATCAATTAACAATCAATTAATGATGAAAATATAGGATTAAGCACCATAGAACATGGAGCTCACAAATATGACTAATCCACTTCCATGGCACTAATCACTTCATTAATCACCTAATTAGACAAATTTCCCAATTTCAATCAAATGATCAATGAGCATTAATAACAAGTCCATTTGCTTCACTAAACACCCTAATCATCAATTTCCATTGGCTAGGTATGTAGAGCTCACATCAGATTGGTTCAAGCATTTTGTCGAACACCTTCTAGGCAACAAAATGCACTAAGTCTAGAATGACTTTCCCAAGCCTAATCTAGCATTAAGCACAATCAAATAGGAAGGATCTAACAAGATACAATCTAGAATATCATCATTCAACAATCAATCAACCTAATCTAGCCTAACCCATGATCCAACAAAAGACTACTAACTAAAAGTCATGTAAAACTAAGAGATTGTCAATAGCTCTTGATTATACATGTTAGAAGAAGAGCAGAGATGAGATGAGTATTTAAAATGCAAGAAAGACCCAAACTTTACAAGAAATGAAGAAACTTTGAAGAACACATGAAGAACAAGAATAAAAGAGACATCAAATGCATTAAAAACTAAAAAGGATCCAAAACAAAGTATGATTATAATTTTTTTATATCTTAAAACAACCAAAATCTATGAAAAACTAAGAAGAAAATTTGGCTTAGGTAGCTTAGGGTTCTAAGGAGGTTAACATTGAGTATTTATAGGGAAAATGTTGAATCAGAGGTTCATGGCGACCCAGAGGGCTCTGCCTGGCGGTCCACCCTCCTCAGAACAGGCCGCCAGCCCTAACCCAGCAGCACCTGGCGGTCCAGACACCTCTGGCTGGTGGTCCACAGCTCCTCAGCTCAGGTCGCCGAGTTTCACACATGTTTGTGGTATTTCACCCACAAATTTTGAACCATAGCTCAGAATGAGCTGAAACCACCGCCAAAACGAAGCTAATTCAATTTTTTCCATCTTTTCTCAGAAGATGAGTTCGATCCAAGTAGCTTAAAGCATCCATATGATCCAATCTTTAGGTTTTTGGGGTAAAATTTGCACTTTCATTCCTTCCAATTGCATCTTATCCAAGTCCCAAATTTATTCCTTAGCTCTATACTCCACTAGCACCTAGAGTAGACACAAAAACACACAAAATGCATTGCAAAAGATATAATCCTGTAAAAAGATGCCTAAAACACTAATAGGTATTAAATAATGCAAATGTGACGAGATTAAATACTAGTATGGATGAAAATGGTTCAAAAATGATAAAATATGTGCCTAAATATATTTAAAACGATGCATATATCATCTACAATAACAATTTTCTTGCCAGTTTCATCTTAGAACGTCTACTTTGGACTTTCGCACTCCGTGACATGCTTCCAAATGCCTTGGCTACATAAGGCAACCTTGGTCAATCTAGACCAGAGAAGATAGTTGATACCTTTGACGGTGACCGAAATAACAACAAATCTTGAACTTTCCATGACCATTTTGATATTAATCAATGGGAAAAGCTAAGAACCACCCAAAAAAATTCAAGAACATAGAGATTTGGAGAAGTTAGGATAAAAATCTGGAAGAATTATAGAGAATAATCCTAAAACTTTGATACCATGTTAGAATTCGTAGTTTATAATTAGTAAAAAGAAGATAAAAGATTAAAAAAATGTAGAAGAGAAATTATATATTTCATACTTGATTTCTTTGTTACAATATTTAGTTTCTTGTATAGAGAAACTAAGGTAAAGAAAAAAAGAACAATGATAATAGCAACAACTTTCAAGACAAAAGCAAGCATGTTTTCGGAGATATAACTTAATACAACTCCTCAACTTCTTTGTAGCATTTGTATTGGACTTCCCATACTTCACCAGATTTTTCAGACTTCAAACCAGAGAGAATTTGGTCGAACTAGATCAATTCTCAATAGTCCAAAGATTGCTAGAAAGAAATTTTTTAGTGAAAATCATCTAGACTAAAATTAAAATCTTTGTTACCTATAAAACTACCACCAACAAGATATGACTTACTAAACTAATTCTATTCTTTTACGAAATGGCAATTAAACCTAAATAACCATCATAATAGAAAAAATGTCATTTATTTTATTTTTTCAAATTTATTCATCAAATTAAAATTTTCCATCAAGTTTCTTTAATATTTGATAAAACCCTAAAACAAAACTTCTCATCTCTCTTCTCCGTGACTGTGTTCTTCACGAATCTCTTACATTAGAAACTTAAAAGAATCCAAAATGAAAGAGATTACAAAGTGTTAGTTTCATGTGCGAATTTTAGGCCTATAAATACTCACTGTTAGTCTCCTTAGAACCCTACACTACCTAAGTCATAGATTTAATAGATTTTTTGTATGTTATTTTCTTGTTTCTCAAACACTTTGTAATCTCTTTCATTTTTTATATCTCTTTGATTTTTGTTTCTCCATTTGTTCTTCACATGTTCTTCATCTCTTCTCATCTTTGCATATTTCATTTTTAGCTTAAATATAGTTTGTTTACATTATTACCCACATCATTCATCTCATTTTCTCACTAAAGTCATGAGATTTCAAGGATTTGTGACAACCCTTGGAGATTCATGGGTCTTTGTGAGTAAACTTCATTTGAACTTGGGAATGGTAGAATAGGAATGAAACTTGTGGTTGATTGATGATGTTTAGTGATAGATAAAACATGATTCTATATGATTTAGGTGTGCTTAATGCTAGATTGAGAGTAATTAGCCATGTTCTTGACATGTATGCATTTCACGCCCGAAAGGTGTTCAATGAAATGTCTAGAAGAACCTAAATCATACTAATGTTTTCTAGCAAATGAGAATTGATGACTAGATGTATTAGTGACTAAATGGAATGGTTATTAATGGTTTCTAATGCTAAATAATCGTTAATGGAGGTTGGATTTGTTTTTTATCGTATGAATTATTACTATTGTTATTACAAATTTTGAGAAACAACTACAAGGACAATTCTTCACAAGACAAATTTTTCCGTTTCATCTGCTGCATCATATCAACAGGACGAATGATCCTCGCTTGTACCACGATGAAGATTTTCTATAAGCATGCCTCCATTAATCTGCAATAAATCGTGCATCTTCGGAGAATCGATCCCCTGACCTCCTGATGTAGAAACATTAATTAACCCTTGGTCAATCATTGGACGAAGGGGGTTCCACAAGTTGGATTTTTTTATGCTTAGCAAATGTAGTCTTGAGCCGTGGGAATGAGAAAGCCTTGGATTACCATTGTTTTGTTTGTTAATTGCAATATGTGGGAGTTGAGTGATTTCTTGCTTAATAATGTAGCTTTTAGCCAGGGGAGTGGTACTAGATTTTGTATAATTTTTTCATGGTTGAGAGATGTTGTTTTATCTATTAGAACCATGCTAAGTTTTTCTAGCCTACGGAAGAAGATTGTTAGCTTGTTTAGTGGTTAAAGAAACTTGATCTTAATATCACTTGCATGATGTGATTGACAATATGTGGAAGTTGAGTTAGTCTTTTATGCTTTGTGAATAGAGCTTGAGCTACGGGAGTGGAAAAGCTCGATTGTTGAACTCCTTGGTTACAATATGTGTTCTTGGTTGCTTTGATCATTATTTAGCTACTTTTTCTTGACTTTTCAATTGTCATTTACCAAGATCCATTCCACATCATCTTGAATCTTGTTTATTTAGTTTCAGATTTACATATTGATCACTTGTGCATCCGTTTTCTTGTTTGATTGGTTTGTTCATTCATATATGTTAGTGTTTATAAGTCGTATTTGCATTTTAGATTTGAAATTAATAGCTTAGTTAGTAGTTAAATCACCCTCTAACTTATTTGATTAGCTTAGTGAAGTTTTTCTCAATTGTAGTGCTTAGATCTCTACTTTCTTTGGGTTCGATCCTTGAATGTTAGAACGCACTACCATGCTCTTGCGGTTTAGTGAGTTGTTAGTCGATTAAGCACTTAGAAATTTAAAACTTGAATAGGTTAATCGCTAACGAAAGTCTCTCTATCAATCTCACATTCCTATTAAGTACTAGATACACTTGCAATTAGTTTATTGTGTTAAACTCTATAATTTAATGACCCGAGATTAATCCAAAGAAGCCAGTTAAAATTTTTTCTAGAAAACCGAAAAAACCTTTGTAAGATCATTAAGGACAAGTTGGTCTTCCCGAATGAAGAAATTAGGGTTTTCTCCTCTTTATACAAGAAGAATTTCGATCAAGCCCTAAATAACAACAAAAAAGGTCTCGACGAAGTCCTGACAAAAAAGGTCTCAACAAAAAAGGTTCTTGAAATCTTGTTGCATTCATGGGGAGAAAAAATCCGGCTAACCTCATATCAAGAAACAAACAGCCTGGTAATTTAATTCTGATCGACTTTAAAATTTTGACTGTGTAATTCTGCAGAAGAAATCTGAGACAATTCTAGATAAAAGTCATGAATCGACAATCAAATTAGTGAATCTTGATATAGGCTATCTGGTCTACATCTATAATCAATCTAGAATAAGAGATGGTTTGGTGGGTCAAACAATATCTGATCACTAAAACCGGTGGCCACAATTACATGACTCGTAGCATATGATTTTGATTGTCCAGATCGCTTCTCTAACGGTTAGTTTGGGAGTTATGTCTTCGTCTCTGAGTGTATGTAAATCTGTCAATTTTTTAGTTATGTTTTGTTTTGTACTAAAGAGTGTTTAGAACTTCTAAAGGTTCTTGTTTCGGTTGGTTTTCTACAGTTAACTTCTAGATTCACATATTTATCTACTGCTGCAAGGAAGACACATTTTGGTTTCTTATACATGGAGAAAGGCACCACTGGAGATGGCACATGTAATCTTTCCACGTGTAGGGAAGCTGAGAATGAAGTTTGTGACCATCAACAAATGGCTAAGACGAGGGCTAGACCCATATACTTCTCAGGTTTTCTTATTAACTTTTTTCGCGTAGTTTAGCACCGGAACAAGATTTGCATCCAATATGATTGGGTCTTGCTTGCTTGTTTGATTGTTTGAAATTGAACCTAGGATTTTTAGTTTCTTTAACGCATTGTCTGATTCGCATGTCATATTCTCTAGTAATTATATTTATACGGTATATGAGTATATGGACGCGGCTTGGTGGAGGGTACGGTGTGACGTCTGTAACTAGGAGTCACGGTATCTCTGACTTGTCGGAGGGTACTATGAGACGTTCGTAACTCGGAGTTAGGGTTTTCTTTTCAGGCTTGACAAAGGGTACATCGAGGCGTTTGTAAGTCGGAGTCTTGTTTGAGGAGGGTGCATGTGAAAGTCGATCAGATAGTCCATAGCCATAAAGATTGATAAAACGTCCATTGGGCTGTGTGTAAGGAAATTTATCCTATGATTTGGAAGCCTCTACGGAGGGTGTGGGTGGTCACAGATTTCATCTAGGGTCATTCTATGTTTATTGGACGTATTAGATGGCATGTTTGATGCTTGTTCTAAGTTTAGATTGTGTGGTTGAAGTGTTTAAGATGAATCTGCGGATTTGTGGTCCCCTAGCGTTTCCTACCTTGCCTAGTGAATTTATGTTGCTCACCCTCTCTTTTCCCTTCTTTTTTCAGATGAGACTAACGAGTAGTCGGATGAGCTGGACTGGTGATGTTTTGAGGTCAACGAGATTTTTTATTTATTTCTTTTATTTATTCGAATTAGACTCTATTTGCTTTGTTTTTGGATTTATTGGATACTGGAACATAGTTTATGATTAATAAAAGTTGATCCTGGGATAATTAGAGTTACTTGAGTTATAAATTAGGGTTAGTGGCATGCCGTTCTCGAGAGAGGATAAGACGGTGTTACAATTTGGTATTAGAGACTCATACCATCGAGGTGGCAATCCTGGTATGTAACGAGGGCATTACGCTTTGTAAGTGGAGATGAATATGAAACCTCGGTTTATGGAGACATATTATAGTTTGAGGAGCATATAAAATGATTAATTTGACTACCTATGTCACCAAAACGCATTTATCTTTTCAATCACAAGTCCTGATAAAACTCCACAGTTAAACGTATTTGTGTCAAAGCAATACTAGGATGAATCACCTTTCGGGAAGTGAGTTTTTGAAATCGTGCAAGTAAGAACAAAGGTGGGGAAAGATCCCGTGGTGATTTGCAAAGTCAATAAATCAAGTTTTTAAAGATTCCTCGAGGTAACGCTCTCGACCATCAAAGAGGTTGGATCTACATACCCAAATAATGGTATTGGGCATACAAGAGGGGCGGTCGGAGGTGTTTTAATTACGTTATACATCAATGATAAAAATTAGTGGTTGGCTAATTTAGGAAATTATGTCAAATCTTTTTTTGTAATTTATTTAGCTCATTAGAAAAGTATGTATATCCCTTCCCTTGAGGACTTGAGTGTCGCCTAAGCTAAGCAAGTGTCAAAAGTTTGTCTTTCTGTTTGTAGAGAGTTTTGACTTGTATACTCAAATGAAGATGGAAAGTTATGTGCTCTATTATGATAGCTTATTCATTTCTTTTGATACACAAACAGAAACAAGAACACAGAAGCAAAAACAAGAAACAAAAGCAACAAAGAAAGATGATAAAAACACAGTTAGAAGCAACAACACAGAGAAGATAAGTAGGAATGTTTTAAGACAAGGCAAAGGCAGGGGTGGTCTTGATGTCGAGTTCCCAGAGATCAAATGTTCCTCTCACGAAATCGTAGTAAGCTCCTCTCAGGGCGATCTTGTTCTTCACCACTCTTTCTCTTACGAATGGGTAAGTTAACAGATTCCCCAGAGTCACATTCACCGCTTCCTGGAAGACCCGAGAGACAATCTCAGCTTCTATATACCTCTAAGTAAACAGAGCAAAGATTGTTTTTGTCTTTTCCTATTACATACCTTTTCACAGTAGGTGTGCTGATCTTCAGGGCTTAGGTGTTTAAAATCCTGCTTGATCATGTTCTTAGCCGGTGTACCAATCTGGACCCATTTGTCTATGAAGACGCTGCCATTTTCAAAGAATTTCAATGAAGTTAGTGAAAACAATCACCAATAAACTGTTTCAGGCTTGATTAAAGTATCATTTTGAGATTGGTTACTACTTCTTTGGTGGAGCTGCATCATTTTCAATGGACATGAGTCCCTTTATTCCACCACACTTGCTGTGACCAATCACCAGAATGTTCTCCACCTGATAATCACAACATTACTCCATTAGACTTTGTGAGACCTCATCTTAGGGCTAATACTAGGTCATAGCTTTGTACTAAGCATCTTATTCAAAACAAGACACACACACACACACATATACATCTCTGTGAAGCAATTCTAATGATCAATCATAGAGATGCTAAAGAGAGACTATAACTAACAATTACGTACATTGAGGGCAGTAACTGGATATTCAAGGGCTGCACCAGTACCAGAGTGTTGCGTCTGAAAGTTCACAAAGACAACGTTTATATTATTAGCTAGTTGTTTAATCTTTAGGTAATGAAAACTTGGGGTGTCAATGTAAATATAATAAGTGTGATGTTGTTGTACAAACCTTGTCAAAAGGTGGCACCATGTTTGCAATGTTTCTAACGACAAAGGCTTCCCCAGGTTGGAAGTTCAAGATGTGATTCGGGCAAACTCGGGAATCCGAACAAGCAAATACCAGAAACTGCAAACCACAATTGTCAAATTGAGTAAAAGTGTGTCTTCCAAGTAGTCTTAATTAATCCTCGTTTCTTATTTTAGGGTTTTCGTTTTTTTTTTCTGGCTTGTCGATAAAGGTACCATCACTGGAGAAATTCAAACGGGAAAAGAAATAGTGCTAATTAAGATAACAAAAATAATAATGAAGTGATTGGCAGAATCAAAACCTTGGGGCTCTGGTGCTGGGCAAGTGCTTTGAACAAACCAGGCCTCTTCCTGGAAATCGATGATTAACCAATAAAATAATGAACAAACAAACATCAAGTTCGAATCACAAGACTTATTCGACCAAGATACATTGAAGAAAATAATAGTTTCCAAATAAATATTTATTTTCTTATGACATTTTGATCAAATGGTCGTTTTGGTAGAAATGGGACACCAGTCAAATATTTTTTGAAATATATATGGTGACAAAATCATAAATAAGTGTTTTTGTCAGGAAAAGAAGTGTTTTCTTTGCACGTAACTTAAACATATAACATAATATCATGTAAAATACTAATAGCTCAAATATTTGCAAACTATACTCGTGAATAAAAACTTCGTTAAGATTTTTGCCACATATCGCGCGTCTTTTGTAAGTAAATGACAATTTATGATTATCTATTGCATACTCTAGATTAAATAAACAAGTTCATATGAATAATCTGCTCCTTTAACTTTTATAAACATAATTATTATTAAAGAATAGTATAACGTAACGTACTCATATTTGTGAGTCTTGAAACGGAGAAACCCGGATTTGATTCGTTCTACGGCCTCTGACTTGGTGGAATCATGTTGCTCTAGCTCATTTGTTAACTGCTTGATCTTTGTCGCTGCCACCTTCCCCAGATCTGTTTTCCTACTGCAAATTATTTACCATTTCATATTCCACAAAAATTTTAAGACAAATAATACCTACTCTATAGTATATAAAGAGAGTAATAATCACAGCGTGCACGAGCAATGTAATAAGTATATATATATGTGACATATATTCCAAACTGTCAGATCATTTGGGAGAGAAAGAGATATGTACCTGAGAAGCTCTACTAGTCTTTCAAGTTCACCTTCGTACGTTGTGGTCGTTGCTGTTGCTGCCGTTGTTGTGGTCGACATTTCTTTTCTTTCCTATAACAAAATTAAGAAGATCAAGAATTGAAAAATTAAGTATGATCATCTCAATATTGAACACACAGGAAATGATGAATTTTATGTCTAGACAGACCTTGGGAGGTTTATTCGAAAACAAATTAAGGACTTAGAGAATGATACTTAAAAATATTAATTAGTGTATTTGATAATGAGGAGATGCTCTCTACTTCGCTTTTTATAGCCGGGAGATCAGTGACACATCTCATTACTTTCAGTTTTTCATATTCTACAACTTGTCTTTTAACGAATTAAAAATTACTGAACGAATTGGAGAATCTTATATTTTTTTTAACTAAAAGAGGGAGGGCTTGTTATTTAAAAAACAGAACTTTTCGGGCTTGTTAAAAAAATTTGTAAAATTTGAAAAGTATAATATATAAAACATTTTGCATTGGAGAGAAAACACAAGTACATCATCTTCAGATCTGTATCGATCTTGATTTTGATTTCAATTATTTTTTTTGGATTTTTGCCAATGAATAGACTAGATAATTCCTCGAATTACGTAGGAATATAAGTAGACTGCTAAAATGAAGAATCAGAAATATGAAATCTAAAAATCAATATAATTAAGCAAGATGATGAAATTGTGAAAATCCGATCTTTTGAAAAATAAATAATTTTTAAAATTTGTCTGACATTTATCCATATTTATGTTTATATATTAGAGTCGCCTATGATTTTTGATGATATCAGAACAGCAACTTTTAACCTCATGAATGAAGAAGAAGATGCAGAAATATAATAATCTAATGTAAGGTATTAATCCATCATTCTTTCTTTTTTTGTTGGTCATGGATTCAAATGCTGCTCGTGTATTTGATGCCTTTTTAGACATGCCTTGTTACTTATATATCTACGGAATTATTATCTAAGGAATGAATCAAAAATGACAGCTATGAGTTTCCAAAAAGCATGACGAATCCTAAATTCAAAAGAATTTGAGTGTTCGAATATTTCTAGCTAATATACTTTTTCACTCTATTTTTAATAGTTATATATCTGTATATAGATGTTCTGAAGATTATTGTGCATGATTACTCCCGTTTTTTTTATTACATCGGGTTTCCACCATTTACAAATTTTCTATCACAGCGATGCTTATGATTGTATCTAAAAAAGTCAGTTTAAACTACAAGTTTTCCTTTCATAGCTATACGAGGATTGTTAAAAATCAGTTGTTCCGTAAAATTCATAACATTCAACATTTTCGTGGGAGGTAAAAGAAGAGACTAAAGATTGAAACTTTTGTTACTTGTTGTATTTCTTTCTTAAAACTTTGGATTACACAAGTATTGTTCTTATACTAAACATTGTAATATAAAAATTAGCTTAATCTATCGCCAATTGTTATTATCTTCGGTTATTGAGAGCTTTCAGAAGATTAAAATGGTTTTTTTTTCTCTATCTCTTTATTTTGAATTCCACTGCGGATGTAGTTGACGGTACGACCAGTCATACAATCTTCACCTTACCATTTGTTTTTCTTTGCATTTTTCGTCAAGGGAAAGTGATTGTTGGGGCATCTTGGGCTGAGTTTTGATTCATTGGCCATATATTATTTGTCCCAAATCCTAACCCTCATCTTTCTTCTCCTTATCCATTATTAGAGCGACATCGTTTTCTTCGGTTTTCAAATCCACTGTTTCAGCAGCCTTCTTCAAACTTGGCGTTGGTGGGAAGTCAACTCCAAGTTCAAACATGAGATTAGCAAATGCAGCATAAGGAAGAGACTTTGTGAAAATGTCTGCAAGCCGGTGATATGCAAGAATGTGCTTCACAGTAAGGGCTCCCAAGGTTACCCTTTCCCTGACATAGTGATGATCTCTTTCAAAATATGTGGTTCTTGAATAGAAGGTAGGATTGGTTGTCAGGTAGACTGAAGATTGATTGTCACAATATAGTTATGGCGTTTGAGGTAGTGGGATTCCAAGTTCCTTCAAGACATGGCTGATCCAAGTCAGCTCATAAGCTGTTTCAAAGAGAGACCTATACTCTGTTTTTGTTGAGCTTTTTAAGATTGTAGGTTGTTTTTTTGAGGAACATGAGATTGCCAAGAAGGTACAATATCCTCCTATATATCTTCTCATGATCTTACATCCAACATAATCACTGTCACTATAAGCTCTTAAAGTGCAGATTGTGTTTTTATCAAAGGGGATTCCCATATTTACTTTCCCTTTAACATACCTCAAGATCCTCTTTAGTAACGTATAATATGAAATTGTAGATTGATGCATCTTTTGACACACGTAATTCTCAGAAAATTGTATGTTTGGTCTTGTGAGGGTTGAGTACTGTAGCTTTCAGGTAAGACTTCTGAAATAGCTAGGGCTGGCGAACAACTCTTATTGAGCATGTATCTTGTTTAATTGTGATGGCAGAGGTTTAGCTATGGGTGCACAATCACTCATTCCAGCTATTGCAAAAACATCCATAACATATTTTTCTTGATTTAAGAACAACCCTCCTTGATGGTATTGTGCTTGAATTCCTAAAGAGTACTTAAGTCTGCTAAGATCTTTCACTCTAAACTGGTTACTCAGTTCTCTTAAGAACCTATCCATTGTTGCAGATGCATTTTCTATAATGGCTATGTCATCAACATAGAGCAATAACATTATCACATCTTTACCTTGGATGTATATGAAGAAGGATGGATCTTTGTAACTGCAAATAAATCCAAACTCCAAGAGGTAGGTGCTAAATTTTTTGAACCATGTTCGTTGAGACTATTTAAGACCATAAAGATACTTGTATAGGAGACATATATGATCAGGCATTGATTCATCTACAAATCCTCCCGGTTGACTCATGTATATTGTTTCTTTTAAATTACCATGCAAGAAAGCGTTCTTGCCATCCATTTTTTTATCTTCCAATTCATTGTAGTTGCAACATGAAATACCATACTTATTGTTGTTGTTCTAACTACTAGGCTATAAGTCTCTAAGTAGTCTATACCTTTTGTTTGATCATAACCCTTTTCCACCAGCCTTGCTTTGAGTTTATCTAGGGTTCCATCAACATTAAGTTTGGTACGGAATACCCATTTGCTGCCCAAGACACTCATACCAAGCACACAAGGTACAAGTGATCAAGTGTTTACCTCTTTACAGTTACCCATTTCTTCATCCACTGTCCCTGTCCATGCCTTGTCCTTGAGAGCTTTTACAACTATCTTTGGTTCAGGATATTATTGTTTCTATTTGAAGAGTAAAAATCTTTGATTAGGTTTGAATACCCCAGCTTTGCTTCTTGTAGTCATCTTGTGTGTGTTATGCAGAGTAATATTAGATAGTATAGTGATTTCTTGTGACTCAGATGATGATGATGATGATGAATTATATGTCTTGATAGATAAAGGGGAAGAGTTGTTACCTATAAGAACAATATCTTGGCATGTCGTACACCCAAAACTCTCCCCTTATCTATTAGTAGGCAAGACATTATCACCTTCATTAGTCAGACTTGTATTGATTCTTTTACGTTCTTGTTGTTTAATGGTGTCATGTCCTGAGTGTTCTATGACAACCTGAGGTACTCATTGTTGAGATGAGATAGGGATCAGACTTGGAGCAGAGTTTCTTTGTGGTTCATAAGCCAAAGCTTGACCTGTATTGAATGAGTTAAGCATATCCTTTGAACCATCAATTGTAGAGCTTTAAGACTATAAATATCATTTTTTCCAATTAGAGGTTAGACTAGTCGCAGGCTGAGGATGGAGATGAGCATATTCATTCTGAAAAGGGAAATTATGATTATCAAAGATAACATTAATACTTATATATACTTTCACTGTTGTTGGAAGGAAACATCTATATCCTTCGTACTTTTAATTATAGCCCAAAAATACACCACTTTAAAACTCTTGAATTCATCTTGTTTTCTGTATAATCTCTAAGTGTTGGATAGCAGGCACATCTGAACACTCTCTAGCATGTATCGTTAGGAGCATATCCAAATAAAGTTTCAAAGGGGCTCTTACTCTTGACATCGGAGACAAGCAAAAAATTGATAATGAAATTTGCTGCAAAGAAGGCTTCAATCCAATACTTATTGGGGAGTCTTGCTTTGGAACATTATATACAATCCAAACTCAGTAATGTGTCTATGTTTTCTCTCAGCCATGCTATTTTGTTAAGGAGTGTGAGGACAAGATATCAACTGCTGGATCCCACAGTTTTGGAGATGTTTGATGAAACTGTTTATTGTGAATTCTCCTCCACCATCATAGTGAAAAGATTGTATTTTACTTTGAAACTGATTTTCCACAAAGGCTTGAAAGTTTAGAAATACTACATAGGAGTCTAATTTCATCTTCAAAGGATACAACCAAGTAAACCTTGAGTGATTGTCTATGAAGACTACATAATATCTAAAACCTTGATTAGAAATAACCAGAAAGGGCCGAGCCCCAAGGATCACAATGAATTATGTAAGGGTCTAGAAGTAACAAAAGATGAAAAAGAGAATGTTAGCTTTGAGATTTTTTCAAGGTGACAGGTCTTACAATGGAGTTCTTATTTTTATGAATAGAACCCATAGATGATAGATGTTGGAGAATCTAGTAGTTTGAGTGCCCAAGTCTTCTACGCCACACATCATAACTAGCTGCTTGTTGTCTGGTTGAATAAAAGACTTGAAAGGATTGATCCTCCAACATGTACATACCATCATGGTGGCTTCCTAGTGTGAGAAGCTTCTTGGTTTCGTTATCTGTGACACATACAACATCACATTAAAGCTTAAAGGAACAAGGGTAATCTCTGGTAAGCTTAGACACATACAATAAAGATTTAGCAATATATGGACGTACCAATACATCTTTAATAGGGAGCTTACCTGAAGTGGATGTTATGCTTGCAGAGCCTGTATGTGTGATTGGTAAGAAATTACCATCACCCACCATTGCAAAATTAGTTCCATAGTAATCTTAAACCTCACTTAGATTGCAAGGAGAGAGTTTGTAACATGAGTAATGGCACCACTGTCTGGATACCATTCCTGACTAGCTTGTTCACTTACATATGTGATCCTCATTGCTGCAAGGGAACTGGATAGATCTTGATCATGCTAGCTATTATCAAACTGGTGCCAATAATTCAAGGCATGATGACCAAGTTTCCCATAAATTTGGCTAGTAGGTCTAGCATCATTTCCAAAAGAGTTACCATTGCTACTTGAGGAAGAAGAAATTTATTGATAGAAACATCTTCCACTAGTAGAGTATGATCATCTGCCTTGGTTTCCTCTTCCTTTATAAACCATGTCTTTCTTATGACTGACCTCTCTCTCTGTTGGAGTAATAACTTGTTTTAGGAACTTGAGAGATGTTGAAGGCCAAACGTGGAGATATAAAGTTTTCAATAGTGTATGTTTGTAGCCTTTCATCAAAGATTATCAGTCTATAAGCGATAATATCAAAGGTTGGAGTTGGAAAAGCATCAATTGTACCTTCAATGCTTGTTTTGACCGGCTCATGGTCTCTACTTAAACCATGTAGGGATGCAAAATATTCGTCTTCTCATTGACAGAGCTTCTAATGGATGAAAGTTTTTCACATACATTTTCGATATGCTTGAGATACTCAGTCATACTCGTATCCCTTTTGTATATTGTTTGCGGCTTCCTTTGAAGTTCAAACAATCTTGAAGAAGAGATTTTTTAAAAGAAATTTTCCAAAGACATCCATACTTCTTGTGATGTTGTAGCTCCCACAACCTCACTCAGAATATCTTCATAGAGAGATCCTATCAACCATGAGATTACAACCTGATCTGACCTGAACCAAGGTTGAAGATCTAGATTTGGAATCGGTGTGCTTCAAACATTGATGCCTGGAGCTTGTATTACAACTAAAAGTTGAGGTATTGAATAAGTGACAAAGCGTAATAAGCCTTATCCAGACATAAATGATTCAAATTGGAGTTTCCATAGCATATAATTTTTCTCAGTGAGTTTGAGAGTAAACACAATTGGATATATTTAGAGCAGGAAGTGTATAGGTTTCAAAAACTCCTTGCATGCCACTGATACCATGAAAGAAGAAACTAAAGATTGAAACTTTTGTTTTTTTTGTATTTCTTTCTTAAAACTTTGGATTACACAAGCATTGTTCTTACACTTAACATTGCAATGTAATCATTAGCTTAATTTATCACCACTTGTCATCATCTTCAGTCATTGAGAGCTCCCAGAAGATTAAAACGGTTTCTTGTCTCTATCTCTTTATTTTGAATTCCACACCTGGCGTAGTTGACTGTAAGGCCAATCACACAACTTTCATCTTTACCATTTGTTTTTGCTTTGCCTTTGTCGTCAGGGGAAAGTAATCGCTAGGGCATCTTATGTTGAGTTTGATTCATTGGCTTGATACTATTTGTGCCAAGACCTTGACCCACATTTTTCTTCTCCTTATCCATTACTAAAGCAACACCATTTTGTTCTGTTTTCATATCCCCTATTTCACCAGGAGGGAAAACTCATATCTTCTTCAAACTCTCAAAAAATGGAAGATGACACCAATATTTTTTTGGTCGAAATAAATAAGGTGACACCAAGCTCAATTTGTTCTTGATCTTTTTCATATGAATCTAAGAATTATTAATCCTTTATTTGCTCTATTTATCCTAACTTTATTCGTAACAGTTTCCTTAAACCAATATATTGTTAACAAAAAGAGGGTAAAAGTTATGTACGAATAGTTTTTTTTTTGTTAAAATGCTTTCTATTTAAAATAAAGAAAAAATGGTTACAAGGCTCCACTTGGAGACCTAAATGTTGTTGCTAACACATATCAAATTAGAATCAACTTGCTCAAATAATGGGTTTAAGGCCTAGTTGGAGGTAGTTGAAGGCAAATGAAGATGACGATTGTAGAAATTATTTCGCAGTCTCTTGCATACGACGGCGGAGACGAGATGGAGAAATCTGGATCGGCAAATCAGTGAGTCACTTGGTAAGAGAGCCAAATCTGCATAAGAGTAAAGCTCAATTCAGGTTGTTTCATAGAGTAGCTTAGGATTCTATTTCGAATTTGGCGATCCAAGTCTCTCGTAACAGCTTCCGGAGAGGAGAAAGTCGCTTGGTGTAGACGTTTGTTTCTTTCAGACCAGATGTGATATATCATTGATTGCCAAAGAAGTAAGCCCCCAATTACCAGATGTGTCAATTCACACTTTCCGAGCCAATGGTATCCAGATAGAGGCTGAGAATCGACACCGAAAGAAAAGATGATCTCTCGACTCTTCCTCAGAGTTGCAAAAAAGGCAGGAAGCATCAGATATCAGTCCCCAATTTCTCAATCTGTCACGAGTCGGACACCTGTTCAAGCAGACTAGCCAGGTCATGAATTGTTGTCTTGGAATACCCCCACGAAACCAAACCTGATTAAACCAGGTAACATCTAGTCTTTCCCCTCTTAGCATCAAATACATCTCATATGTTGAGAATTGAGTTGATAGTTTCCCACTTGGACTCCACTCATATCAATCTGGTGTAGATGACAAGGATAGAGTAGACATGAATGAGTAAATACGGACTTGTTCCTCCGATCTAGCAGGGGGAAGAATCCAGTGACGACCATTCCAAAGCTCTGCTAGAGTGATTGCCTGAGGAATTCCGATGCTGAAGTTTCTGTTTAGAGAAACGAAATCTGAAATTTTTCCAAACGGGCTCCAGTTGGAAGACTAGAAGTAAGCATTCTCTCCATTTCCCACTACCAGTTTGATAGAAGGGTAGGCCATCCAAGAGTTCTTTTATTTTGTGTTTATCACCCAGAAACTGCTTAAGTCACCTTTTAGAACCTCTTGAGAGTACCATTTAGACCAGATCGATTGATGTTTAAAGAATAGAAACCAAATTAGCTTCAGAGCACAAGCTTTGTTCCAGATCGATAAGTTTTTAATTCCAAGTCCTCCCTTTTCCTTAGGCCAACATAAAGAATCCCATGACACCTTAGCGTTTCCTCTTCCCTCTAGATTTCCTTTCCACAAAACTTTCCACATAGGGAGGTAATCTCATTTGTGCATTCAGTTGGTAAAATAAAAGTGGAAGCCTAGAAGTTTGTTTTTCCAGTAATGACAGTTGAGATTAACTGAAGCCTTCCTGCATATGACAGGGACTTAGTAGTCCATGAGTTCAGTTTGTTTTTTATTGACTGAATAAGATTGACACAATTTGCTTTTGTCAATTTCTTTGTGCATAGGGGAACTCCAAGATACCTGACAGGTAAGACAACATTGGATATACCAGTTGTGTGGTTGATTGAATCAATTTCAGCTTCTGAAAGCCCCCTGAAAAGAAACATGTCTTCTGAAACTAAGAGCCAAGCCTGATTTCTCCTCAAAGTCTCTCAAAACTGATAGAACACCAGCGACTGGTTCAAGGGATCCCTCACAGAAAATTAAAAGATCATCAGCAAATGATAGGTGAGTCAACCTTGATCTTTCACATGTTGGATGGTATCTGGAAATTCCAGTGTCTGCAGCTTTGTTTAGAGAATAAGATAAGAATTCATTACTAGCAAGAATAGGTACGGAGACATGGGATCTCCCTGTCTAAGTCCCCGTTTTCCTTCGAAATAACCAACTATATTTCCATTAAAACCTATGGAGTAGGAAGCTGTTTGAACACAAGCTTGAATCCATCTTATGTAAACCTCTAGAATGTTTATTGCCCTTAAGCTTGTGAACATGAACTCCCACCTGACGGTATCAAACGCCTTAGCGATATCGACTTTGATGGTAACCCTTTTCAGCCCTTGATATATGTGGTAGTTATATACTATTTCTGAGGCCAGTAGTGTATTCTCAATAAGAACTCTTCCCTCCACAAAAGCAGTCTGATTAGGAAGGATTACCTGAGGGAGAATTTTCTTCAATTTATGAACCAATAGCTTAGCAATGACCTTATAAGTTGTGTTACAGCAAGTTATAGGCCTAAAATCCTTGATTGAAGTAGCTCCAGGTTTCTTAGGAGTCAGTGCTAGGATTGTAGCATTTGCTGCTGAGGGTAGGAAACCAGAAGTAACAAAATGTTTGATACTGTCTATTAGCTCTTCTCCTACCAGATCCCAACATGATTTGAAAAATGCTGAGGTAAAACCATCAGGACCTGGGGCTTTGCTCTGGTTGAGTTTAAATAATACTTCTTTTATTTCTTCAGATGTAAGGTGCCTGGACATGAGCACTTGAGAAGCTACAGAACATCTAAAAGGCATTAGAGTCCTTATCCACATAAGAGAAGCAGGGGACAGAGACAAGGTAGAGGGAGCCAACATGCTCCTGAAATGAACAACAACAATCTCTCCCATAACGACTGGGTTTGAAAATAGGTTCTCATTCTGATCAGCTAACTCTTGTATTGAATTTTGGGAGTTTCTGGTGACTACCACACGTGAGAAGAAAGTAGTATTCTGTATGAATTGTTTGTGTGAAATGAAACATTCTTAATCTCTCTTTCTATATTCTTAATTTTCTTATCTTCCATTATCACATTCTACAATTGTTAAATGTCTTTTTCACTTGTAAGTGCTTATTTTAACTTGAAGAATGTTATTCTGAAGCATTCTTTTATTTTACAAAAAACGATGTACTTCAGATTTTCATTGTAACTTTTTAATTAAAAATTCAGAATGATCTACATGCCATTTAAAGATTATCACCCATTAAAAAGACATAAAAATTTTCTACTATACCTCTAATTAATACATTACATAATTTCATACTATCTCTTATTAGTAAGTTAAGTCAACATAGTAAAAACTGGAATTTTAGTTAAAATTAGGCGGTGAAAATTTAAAAGAATACTTATTTTAAAACAAAAAAATTTCTAAAATGATATCTATTTCCAAACGGAAGGAGTATTATACACTTGACCATTATTTTTAGAAATTAAGTCATTATTAATAACTTATTAAACACGGACATATTTATTGAGTTTTTTTTTTAATTTTCGGAAATGTGTTAAAAAACACTTTTTTGTGAAATGGACGGATTCGTTAATTAATGTGGCTCAATTTTGCGCGTCGAGAAAGAAGAAACGAGTAATAAAATTGACAATAATCATCGAGAAACTGATTACGTAATTTAGCTGCAATTACTAAAATGAGTCGTTTACTAACTTCAAGTAGAGAAAAGAATAATACTATTCAGTGCATGTTAAAAACAAGTAATAAGAATAAGAATATTGATAATCATCGATAAAAGGATAACGTAAAAGAAAACAAACCTTATATAACTTTATGAGCTGTCAATTTGTATAACAAAAAGTTAGTGGCCAGCGGTGATGACGGGAAGATGTCAATTAACGCGGACCGTTTTGGGAAATTTCTTTTTTATTCGAAACGTTTTTATACATTGTTTTGCATGTGAAAATAGTGTCAAATTTTGTTTTTTTTTTTATGTGGGGGCTGACTATTTAAAGACCGATTTTGACTCTTTCCCTTTGTCTTTGAACTCTTCTCTGTTTTCTTTTGATTAATTCTGTTAACCCCTTTGTAGATGTGAAAAAATTATAGTTTACAACTTATAAAAAATGATATAGACATGTATGTGTAGGTAGGGATGTGAATATGGGCGAAAGACCTGCGGACTTTAATGGTTATATATTGTGAATTTAGACTCAAAACTCGTCCAACTAGAGAGTAATTAAAAGAGTTTTGAAAGGGCTAATCTGTTTAGATCCGCAGTTTAAACGAGTTTACCGTAATTAAAAGGGTCAGCCCGTTTATTTATTAATATTAAAAAATTGTTTTTTGTTCTGAAAAACATCGATTGAGATCTCGATATCCCGTTTACCAACCTCACCATTTTCTTTTTTGATGGATTTACATAAGACGATGAAGACATAGTTCGATTATATTTTCTTTAAAAAAAATATTAGTCCAAGTAACATATAATTTGTCTTTATTTCATCGATGAATTCCTTCAACATTTTCAAAGAATTCGGTAAATGAATTATCATATAAATATAACTCTACAAACTGAATTAATCAGTAAATGCAATGAAGTAGTAACTTTCTCTGGCCTTTTAAAATCCTCAGTTCTCATACATCTCTATGTATAAAATCCAAAAACACTAGCTCTTTCGTTGTGCTTAATAATAGAGCGTTAGTCATTTTGTGGTAAACTAAGAGAACATAACTTATTAGACTTTAAATCAAATGAGTGTAGAAATTTACCGTTATGAACTTTTCAAATGTCTCATTTACACGGTCCAAATGACAAAACCAAAATAAAAGTTAGATTTCAGTCATACTCTTCCAAATTCAAATATAAAGAAAATAATAGTTTCGCTAATAATAAATTTATAGAGAAAAATCTTTAACTATAGAGGGAGTTCTATGGAAAAATAAAATATTCCAACGACTAATCCAACAACTCTTGCTCAATTTTTTGGTAGGTCCATTTTATCATTTTTCTACAAATCTACTTGTGTTGGGGTTATGCACAATTTCATAAATGTGAGTACCACAACCGATATCCAATACCCAAAGAATAGGATTAAATTGAGTAACATTTACGTCTATAACATTTTATGTGGAGAAAGAGACTCAAAACTCTTCTTTTTCAGCTCCTCCAAGTACTTTTTGCAATTCTCTTCCAGTGCCCAATACCATTACAATAATGGCAATTGTCATAACCAGAAGGACCATGCTTAGACTTTTGAAAATGTCCAAACTTGTTTGGATTCTCAATCCAGCACGTCTTACCATATATTTTGTTTTACCATGTTTCTTAAAATTCTTACCTTTTTAAACCATCATGACATTAGGATTTTCTTTCTTGATATTTGGCTCAACAGTTTTAAGCATTTCTTGCAACTCAATCAAAGTCTTTGTCAAATTATTCATGTAGTATATTAAGAACATTGATCATAACTTGACGACAATGACTACAAAACTATATCAGTAGCCAATTCTCGCCTCATAGTGTAATCCATATTTGCCAAGTTATCGATATAACTTATCATCTTTATAACATGTGGGCTAACATGATTATCATGTGACAACTTGCATTCAATGAGAGACTTAACAATTATACATCTCTCAGTTCGTGCTTGTTCCTAAAACATCCCTTTCAGGCTAGCTATCATGTCTACCGACGACTCCACGTTCTCATATTGCTTCTGCAAATATGAGTTCATGGTAGCCAACATAAGACAACACACATCAACCCTTTCACTGAGATGCTTATCCCAAGCATTCTTTTCTGCATGAGAAATTTTTGATTTAGGCTTTCAGGAAACTGTTTTCCAAGACATATTCCTTCTTTCCCCGTTTGAGAACAATTCTCAGGTTGCGGTACCATTTGAGGAAATTTGATTCGTTGAGTTTTTCCTTCTCAAGGACAGATCAAAGTGAAAAAGCATTGTGTGAGTTTGATATAACTATCAGAAAAGTACAAAAAAGTTAAATGGATGTTTAAGAATTTTAAGCATTCTCAACAATTAAAAATACTCTCATTGCACTCAAAATAACTTTTCCTCAAACTGAGAACAATTCTCAGGTTGCGGTACCATTCGAGGAAATTTGATTCGTTGAGTTTTCATTCTCAAGGACAAATCAAAGTGAAATTGCATTGTGGGAGTTTGATATAACTATCAGAAAAGTACAAAAAAACTTAAGTGTATGTTCAAGAATTTTAAGCATTCTCAACAATTAAGAATACTCTCATTGCACTCCAAGAAACTTTTCCTCAAATTGAGTGTAACGATCCAAGATCTATATTTCAGAAGAATTCGAGTGAACTTTGGCTCATCGCCCGAACGCAAGCTATTTAGGTAAGAAACTACATTGCTACATTGCTTATGTTTAATCCAATCTTATGTTTCTAAGCCAAAAACCATTTTGATATCCTATTTCAAGTGAATAGATATTTTTTCATACGGTAACAATTACCATTTGCCTCAGTTACGTAATTGTGGACACCTTGATTGGCAAACCCATCATACAACGAAACAAGTTTACAATTAACAATATTGGAAAAACATCAAATATTTGAAATTATTTGAGGAACAATAATTTTAATCCAATTTTATATTTAAAATTTATATCTAATATATAAATTCAAAATATAACTAATACATATCTAATAGGTAGTTTTAATTAGATTAATTTTAATCGAATTAAAATCACTAATTATTTATATATTAGTCTTAATTAAGTCTAATTGCTTTAGGTTTTACGTCACTATCACATTTTGAAATATAGATTAACGATGATATTGGAAACTTAATAATTTATCTATAGTAACTCTCAAAGTCCCCTTGATCCATTTTAAAATCCCAGAAAATCCTTCATGAAAAAACCCTCAACTAAGAATTGCTACGAAAATTAACGTCATATATAATAACGTTATAATGTGAAAGTGAATATTTGCCGTTGGATCTATGTTTTTTTTGTATAGTTATGGAGAGACATAACAAGTAGAACACAAATAAAAGAGACACATAGATTTGTTGAAAAGTTCTTTTCCCTACATTTCCAGACCATATCTAGAATTCATTCACTGGAAAGGCTGCAATCTACAATTGTTATATGGCATCTACCACTTTTTTTATAGAGTTACAATGAATGGTTGATGAAGACTAAACTCATGTCTTTGTGACGAATGTAAATTTTCAACACAAACCACCAACAAGTCTCTCATCATCTTGTATGGTAAACCTAACAAATTGGATGTTTGGAATCAAAGTTGTGTCTCTTATTGAGGAATGTCGAGCTATTTATAGTAGTAAAAAGGAAAGCCAAAGTAAAGAGGAAAACCAAAACCGACTATGTTAATTGGAATTATTTCTATCTTGAAGATAATAGGAAAGTCCGCTTCAATACCCCTCCCCCTCAAGTTGGAGCGTAGATATTTTTTTATGCCCAACTTGACTAAAAAATAATCAAATTCTTTGTGTCTAAGAGACTTTTTGAGAATGTATACTAATTGCTCTGTTGTTGTGACATGACCAGCATGTATCACACCTTTCATATCTCATCACGAATAAAATGGCAAACGACTCCCATATGCTTTTTTCGTTCATGAAAAACTGGATTTTCCGTTAAGTGAAGTGCCGATTTATTATCGCAGTGAATGGTCATTGGTGAAGTGTGATGCACACCAATGTATGATCGTAGATATTTCAACCAAATAAGTTCTTTTGTTAAAGCATGCATTGCTCGAAACTCTGCTTTCGTTGAAGACAAAGATATCGTGTCTTGCTTTGTTGTTTTCCAAGCAATGGTAGACGTTCCAAATTGTACGATCCAACCTGTTAGAGATCTCTGTGTCAAGAGACAAGCGGCTCAATCTAAGTTACACCAGCTCATTAGATGAAAGGATGACTCGACACGGAACAATACACCTTATCTGATCGTACCTTTAAGATAGCGGACCATCTTCAAAGCTGCCAACCAATGCTCCTCTTCGGCTTTTGCATGAATCTGGATAAGATGTGTACAACATACGCAAGATCTGGTCGTGTAGCAAGAAGGTATATGAGGCAACCAATGAGCCTTCGATATTGTTCGAGATCAGCCAAGTCAGCGCCGGTGACCAAAGCGAGACAGTGTTTTTGATTGATTGGTGAGCCTGCGGATTTACACCCAAGAAGACCAACTTATGTGGGAATGTCAAGAGTGTATTTGCCTTGGCAAGATATATACCAGAAGAGTTCGGAGCTACTTTCAGGCCAAGTAAATACTTGAAAGCCCCTAAATCCTTCATGTAAAAACATGTTGATAAATAAAGCTTGAACATATTAATCGCAGAAGATGAATCACCTGATATGATTAAGTCATCTACATAGACCAAGATGCGAATTGATGCCTCAGGAGTTTGATAAACAAACAAAGAATAGTCTGAGTTTGTCTAAGAGAAGCCATATTTAAAAAGAGCTTCGACTAATTTTGCTAACCAACAACGTGGTGATTGCATTGTGAACATCCATTTGATTAACCTCATGGTTTCTCTTGGCTGCGTAATCAAGAAAAACACGGACCGTAGTCATCTTTTCGATAGGTGAAAAAGTTTCTGTACAGTCAATTCCTTCCTTCTGATGATTTCCCAAAACAACGAGATGAGCTTTGAAACATTCTACAGAACCATATGACCATAATTAGACTGTATACACCCATTTACTCCCAAGAGCTTTCTCGTCGGGAGGTAGAAGTTCAAGATCCCAAGTATGGTTCCTTTCAAGAGCTGTAATTTCTGATTTCATGGCATCTTTCCAAATATCTATCTCCATCGCTTCTCGGAATGTTTTTGGCTTAGTATATGTCGTTAATGCCGCAAGGTAGCTGCAATGTTTAGCTAAAAATTTGGTATAAGATAAAAAGGCAGTGAGAGGATAATTCGAACCTGAAGATAGCTGAGGTGAGGATGAAGGGAGAGAGAGGGAATTGTTTGTGATATACGGTTCCGACGATGAAGTCGCGTAATCGAGTTGATGGATTTCATTGTTGCATGCCTCAATGTGGAGGTTCAATCTCAGACGGCGAAGAAGATAATGAACCTGGTTCAATTTCAGGTGAAGAAACATAATCCGGTTCAATTTCGGTTGAAGAAAACCAGAACTAAAATTAATTAGATGGTTTGGTTCGGTTTGAGACCTAGAATTAGAGATCACATGCATCGATTCTTGCTGAGAACCATAATCGACAACAACTTCAAGAAATTCTTCCATGGAGGTTTTAATGTCTTAATCATTAGTAGTCAAAACAAGAGCAGTAGGGGTAGAGAAATCATATGTCATTGAAGAAATATCTTGTGGATATGGAAACACATTTTCCTGGAAGTCCACATCTCGTGATATTAAGATTTCTTCTTTGTCGAGATCGAATAGCTTCCAGCCTTTCTTTCCCGGGGGATAGCCTAAAAACACGCACATGCGGCTTCGGAAAGCGAATTTATGTCCTTTTATATGAAGATTATGTGTGTACGCAAGACACTCGAATACCCGTAGATGGTTGAGCAATGGTTCATGACATGAAGCTTTTCAAAAGGTGTCTTGTTGTCGAGTATTGGAGTTGGTATTCTGTTGATAAGGTGACCTTCAATAAGGATACACTCTCCCCAAAATTCAAGTGGAAGTTTGGTTTCAAACCGAAGTGCTCGTGCAACATTGAGGATGTGGCGATGTTTCCGTTCTGCCCGTCCATTTTGTTGCAGTGTATAAACACATGATGTCTCATGAATAATTTCTTCTTTCTTAAAGGTCAAGCTTTCAGCTCCATTGTCACTTCTCAACGTTTTTATGTTCGTCAAGAACTGTGTTTTAATGAGAGCGATAAATTCTTTGATTTGTTGTTGAACC
This sequence comes from Anastatica hierochuntica, assembly GCA_900406275.1. Taxonomy (NCBI): domain Eukaryota; kingdom Viridiplantae; phylum Streptophyta; class Magnoliopsida; order Brassicales; family Brassicaceae; genus Anastatica; species Anastatica hierochuntica. Next base: position 45,149 of record OVAN01000147.1, on the reverse strand, counting down.
AAACACTTTTTCGGTAAGAGATATAACTACATAGTGCGTGAGTGATCATCAACGATTGTGAGAAAGTAACGCAGGCTACACAGAGCGGTTTTCCGATATGGACCCAAATGTCACAGTGAACTAAGTCAACAATCCTCTTAGCATTATTAGAACTATCTAGAAAGCTCTGACGGGTTTGTTTAGCCCGAAAACAAATATCGCATGACTTAATATGTTTGTCATGTTTATTAGAAAGCTACTAACTACTGGAACTAAGCTAGTAATACGAGAAGACGAATGCCCCAAACGTCAATGCCATATTACAAAATTATTTGTAGTAGATTATAGTGACACTAGTGACTCTATCCCTCGGAACCGATACCATCCCTCTCTGTCTCTTTCGCCCGCTCCAATCAGTATTCTCGTAGTGCGGTCCTACAAAATCATGAGTTTATCAGTGAGCTGTCCGAAAAGATAGTTATCAGTAAACAATTGTCCCATAGATATGAGATTTATATGAAATCCTGTAACTAAATAAACTCTTGAATCTGGAGCTGGTTTGTTAAACGGATTGTGCCCTGTTTTGAAGCAATAGCTTCATTTGCTGCGGCAAGAAGAACTGACACCGGATCGATGTCATGAATGTCTACGAGTAACTCCGGACGTCCTGTCATATGATGAGTTTTCTCTTGTATCAAGAATCCAAATTAGATTTGTATCCTGACCTTGTAACTTATCGGTTGTCTTTGCTCCATTAATAAGCTTCTACAAAACGGTCCATTGTGTATATGTAATGCCACTTAAACCAAGTCTATCTTCATTCGTGATGGTGACATTTGATTGTAGTTTAGTCGCGTTGGCATCAATGATTGTGGCAGCGTTAGCCCGTGGACCATTACCCCGACCACGTCCAGCTTTAGGCCATTGTACTCCTCAGGGATCGTTTCTGTTACGTGGCCGATGTTCCCACTAGTCGGGATACCCGACTACCTTGAAGCACGCAGAGGATTCATGACATGTACGGCCACACACTGTACATTGTCGTGTTGGATCCCGACTACCTAGTCTTCCATTTGATAGATCTTTGGTGAAAGTCGTATTATGTTTATACATCGAAGATGATGATTTTGCTTGAGAAACAAAGCTCATCGTAGGTGGTTGTGTAATTGTAGCAGCGTGGAGAGTTTCATTTTGGCAGACAGTTTAATAGATGCTGTCGAGATCTGGTAATGGTGAGATAACACAAAGCTGAGATCGGACAACACATGACTTGAATCATCAATACTCACGAGAAAATCATGAATTTGTAATGTCTCAAGTTCTTTCTCATGAGCTGAGTTCAAATCACACTCACACTTGCCACAACTACATTGCTTTGTGCTCATACACTCTTCGATTGAGTCCCACAATTTTGATAAACGACCAAAATAATCATCCACGTTCGAACCATTCTGTTTACAGTTTGCGAAAGAGTTACGTAATTGTTGTAGCCGAGTATCACTCTTAATGATATCTCAAAGATCATTTACAATTTCACGAGTGGATAAAGAAGACCGGATCTTTGGATCAATCGTTTGCTTAATCCAACCAACGATAAGGTGATTGTTGGCTATCCAATCTTCAAGTTGAGAAGAATTAGAGGCTGGTTTCAACAAACTACCATCGAGGAATCCGATTTTTTCCGTGAGCTTAAGGCCATACGAAAGTTGATAGCCCACTCATCATAATTCAATCATGTGAGAAGCGGTTGCGATATGACGGCTCCTGAATTATCATTCGAGAAGAGATCATATGGCAAGATTGTTTTGTGTTTTTGATCAACAGTTGTGATAGAAATCGTTGGCACCCTTGAAAGAAACTCAACGATTTGAGACGAGAAAGATGTTAAATGCTCTGTTTTTATGATATGAAAACAAAGGATTGGATGAGATGCTTTGTTTTTGGAGTTGCCGAGAAACATAATATTTAAAGGATGAAGGATCAAGATTTGCGAGAGTCTGAGATTGTAGAGATGAAAGAAAGCTAGAATGTGTCTCTGTTTTGGAATCGCCAAAACAAAGAAAGCTTAGGATGTGTCTCTCTTTTGGAGTTGCCAAAACAATGAAGTTTTCTTGTAGGATTTATGTGTTCCTTGGTGTTGAAGAAACCAAGAACATATGGTGAAAAAGATGTATTTTCGAAGAAAAAAAATGATCAATGAACGATTTTTAGATTTGTTTAGGCTCTGATACCATGACAAATTGGATGTTTGGAATCAAAATTGTGTCTGTTATTGATGAATGAGGAGCTATTTATACAAGTACAAAGGAAAGCCAAAGTAAAGAGGAAAACTAAGTAAAAAGGAAAACCAAAACCAATTATGTTAACTGGACTTATTTCTATCTAATTATATATAGAAGATAATAGGACAGTCCGCTTCAATAAACACGACGTCACATATATCTATGTGCATCTTATTTTTGAACTTTAGAGACATAAGTTCTTTTGTTCTCATCTCATTCTATTTAATCTCTTGAAGTGCTAAAACTCTAACCTCCTTAAGCCCATGATCTTCAAATCCTCTCATGACATTGGATTTCACTATGAAACAAGAGCCACGCGACTGCTCATATAATAATCTCAAAGCCCACATGACCATTTTTCTTCCTCGTTGGATCTTCTCAATCAGTTCCAAAACCATATCATCACTAGAAAGACAAAACTCCAATTCATCACAACTCGTGTGACGCACACATACGCTTCTGCTTATTCTTTCAATAGGTACCCTAGCGATTTCTATTAAACGGAACGGTAACTTCGATTTTCTTATACAAACAACATGAATTTTGTTCTTTACACAATCAGCAATGATTTTGACTTAAGAACAACATGAATTACCAATGGTTGAAATCATGAAACATATGTAAAAGCAGAAACAAACACCTGTCCATGATATGACCCACTTATTGCATAACATAACACATTCTCATAATCATTTATTTTGTTTCATGCTGCTCTAAGAGAACTTTGTTAACGACCATATGAAAATTTAATACTGACGAACCATCCGGATGCGCTGCCGCTTTCTCCGCCAAGCGTCGCCACTCCTCCGCCTTCTCTCTCATTTTCTTTCCTTTCTCTCCATCCATCAACTCTCTTACGACTGCCTCAACCTCTTCCCTCTTCACATCTTCGCCAATCTCTATCCCCACCTCCCATTCATCGCAGCAAAATTTGCAATTCGTTAGCTGCTCTGCAAAGAATGGCCAACACACCATCGGAACACCACCGTAAAGACTCTCCAGAGTCGAATTCCATCCATTGTGCGTTAAGAACCCTCCGATGGCCGGATGAGAAAGAACCTTCTCTTGAGGACACCAACTCGTTAGCATCCTTCGATCCGCCGTCTCCATTAGAAACTCTGGCGGAAGCACGGCCTTATCACCGGCAACTATATCTGGCCTAATCACCCACAAAAAGTCTTTCTTTGTTGCTGCCAAACCCCAAGCGAACTCCAAGAATTGTTCTAAGCTCATCACTGTTATGCTACCGAAGTTAACATAGACAACACTGTTTTCAGGCTTAGTATCGAGCCATTCCAAACACTTTGTATCCTCTTTCCACAGGCTTAAACCCATTCGTCCAATTTCACTATTCTCATCGATCTCCCGATTTACTATTAGATCGAGCGGTCCAATAGAATACACCGGAGGTAAAATAGATTGCATATCCATGATGACATCATGCTCAAGCTCATCAAACGTGTTGAGAATAATAGCAGAAGCACGTTTGGCTCGGTCTGTCTCGTGCAGAAAAAACTTGAGCATTATGTCGTCAGGATTAGTAGTGCGGATGAAGCTAGGAATATCCTTTAGTTTTAGGTTTCTCATTGATGGAATCCAATCTATTTCTGTCTCTAGTTGCTTCTTGGCCAAGTAGCTCTCTTCTGCTAAATCCATTATCGTTTTATTAGTAGCAGTTACTGATAAAAATTGCAGCACCGTACTAAGTACGAACATGCAATTTTTGATGCATTTTAAACTAATATTAGGATTTTTAAGAGCCACGAAGAGTTATAGTTTGTTGGCGAACACAGCAACAACCGATAAAACATAGACAACAACATTGATGATGTTGATGATATTGAAGAATCGACCTGATTGCTACTAGATGGTAATTTGCTATCTAGTGCTTTTTTTTTCTGGCGTTATCAAGTTTCCATTTTTCATTAATCTACCCTTTCAAAGATTTCATTGAGAATTTTATTAGTTTGAAACCAAGTCTAAAAAACGTTACTCAAATAACCAAATATATTTTTAACAACATTTAGAAACGCGTACGTATTCACATATATTGTTTAATTTCATTGTTTACTAGTTCGTGTATAGTTTGGTGGTGTTGGTTTGTTCATCTAATTACTAAATTTGGATGCAAATGTCAGATGATGTTTATTTGTTGCAAATTATAAGCATGAGCTGGATGAATAAATCATACGTAAATTATAACGCATCCAAAAAAACCAAAAAATTTATATGAAATTATTAGTAGAGCTTGGATGAGTTTTGTTCATCTAAAAATTGTAAATGTCTAAAATAGCCTTCAGTAAGCTAAATAATTACATAACAATATCCAAATTTCACAAAAACCAAAAAACGCAAAACCAAAAGTCCGGAAAATAAACGAATTCCGTGAAACACGCCAAAACCGAAAAATCCACAAAAGCCACGAAAACCGCAAATTTCTCCAAAACGGTTAAAAACGCGAAAATAGCAAAATCCAAAAAGCTGCGAAACCACCAAAACCGACTAAAACCACAACATATGTTTTTTGGTATTTTTTTAACTAGATGCATTTGAATATTATTACAAATTCGTAAATCAACAAACTTGCATCCAGATGTCTGCATTTTGATGCAAAATCCAATAGCAAAAATGAACATCTCAATGCAACATCTAAAAGGAACAAGGTCATAGTCTTTATTTAATAGATACCTATGTTTTGATGAGCTAATCTGAAATGTATATTTGGACGGCAGTTACGATTTTCTTTTTGTGTTTATTGATGACAAACCAAAAAGAATAGTGGGGCTATATCTTTTCAAAGGTAAATAGGATTATCATTTTCAACAAGTACACCTACCACTGAGTGGAGATAACCCCCTTTCGACGATGCGATGTAACTGTAGATAACCCATAAAGCCACAAGCACTACTGGTCCAGAAAAGAATAGCCGGGACTCCAAGCTCCTCCGCAACGTCAAGCGTAAAGGTCATCATACCGTCTGCGACAATACAACTCACCGGAGGAACATCATCTCTGGCGTTAATCCGCAAGACAAGTTCCTTGAACGGAGCTAGACAGTTCTTCATGACAGACTCACAAAGGGAAGGGACGTCCTGAGTTGTATCCCCATCGGTCTCCCCTAAACCGTCAGGGATGGAATCGAACCGAAAAGAAGGAAGCCCGTCCAAGGCATTAGGGCCACGAGACCGGAGGATGCGGTTGTGGTTGTAGACGGTGTTAACGAAGGTGATGTAGAATCCTCTGGCGTGAAGAAGTTTAGCTACTTTCAGCATGGGGTTGATGTGGCCTTGACCCGGAAGAGGCACGAAAACTGCATGTGGTTGTTGCTCGCAAAAAACTGCATGCGATACCATTTTCTTTCTCTCTTCCGCAAGGACAAATGTGAGCTTTTTTTTTTAATAATTATTTTCAAATGTGATTTTTGGGTTGGCTTAATCAAGCTTTGAAATACGTCATTTATATAGAAAAAGGGCGAGATTATCTGTTACGAGCACTTGTTGATTGTATTGTCCCCGCGCGAATATTTCTAATCAACATATTTTCACACGCGCGGATATTATCCATACCTACCACAAATGATCCTCCTCGAGGTCCGGAATTTTTTTTTTCTTTTTTTAATTTGGGTAAATTTTATAATTCATTAATCATATATTTTACTCCCTTTGTTTCATATTACTTGATGTTTAAGGTTTTTGCACTCGAATTAAAAAATCGCTAACTTTTATTCAATTTACATCTTTTACATAAAAAAACATCATTATCAAAACTAATTTAACCAATATATAATTATACTGCAGAATACAAATAGTCACAAACATCAAATAATATTATATTCTTACATAGAAACTTGAAAACAACAACTAATTTGATACAATTTTTTTTCTCTAAAACATCAACTAAATCGATACGGAGGGAGTATTATATAAAACTGAACCCATTTAACGTGAACGCGACATATATACGTAATTGTAATTTATGAAATTTCGACATCTGTCATCATTAATTTAGATTATGATATATGTTAATTTACAATGTAGATTTTATAGAATTTTCCTCTTAAATCACTTAATTCTTAAAAATGGCAAAACAATAAAAAAATATATTATGATTTCAAAATATTGCCTTAATTTTCTTCTAATTTTGTTTTGTTATATTTTTATTTTTGTGTCAATTATTAATATCAAACTATAAATATCAAATTAGAAGAAATCTCTTTAAGAATTTGATATTAACAGATTTATTAACACAAAATTTAAGAAAACTCCTTAAGAATTTTTATTAATCGGTTAACCTTTAAAATCAATCAACTAAGTGAAACTAATTTAACTCCCACTAACCCTCCTTACTATATAAGAAGATAAATACTAGAATTTAAAACAATTCTTTAAACCACATTACTAATTTAAAATTGTAAAATATATTAATTTATTTATGTTAGATATTTCTATCAATTTGCTTTGTTTTCATGTTCTAATCATTTACCTACCACAAATGATCCACCTCCCGGTCCGTATTTCTTTCCTTTAATTTGTGTAAATTTTATAATTCACTAATCATATCTCTTATTATATAAAACTGAACATATTTAACGTGAATACAATACATATGCTTAAATGTAATTTATAAAAGTTAATTTAGATTATGACCTATGTCAGTTTAGAATATAAATTTTATAGAAAATTTTCTCTTAAATTGGTTAACTCTTAAAAATGACAAAACAATATAAAGAAAAATTATTATAATTTTAAAATATTGCCTTAATTTTTTTTTTCTAATTTTATATCTTATTTTGTTTTGTTATATTTTTATTTTGTGTCAATTACTAATATCAAACTGTAAAAAAGAAAAACCTCAAACAATTGTAATTTAGTGTTAAATAGTTTAGATAAAATAAATACAAAATATATTTATTTATTAATAAAATTGGATTAATTTAATCCAAACTATTTAATCCATTAACTTATTTATCTATCATAATCAAAATAATTAATTAATTAGGGTTAATGGATTGGTTTGGATTGGATGAACCATGAGATATTATCCATTTTGACACCCGTAAAAATAGATAAAGGTGGTGAAGCTTAAGGAAATTTATTTAAGTGGGAAGAAAAGACATATAATTCAAAGAAAAATGTCAAACAAATCCTGAACTTTCAAACTTTGGCCAAATAATTCCTCAACTTTTATTGAAGTCATGTTAATCCTAATCTTTTTAAATTTTTCATTTAAATCTTAAGCTTTCGTTGCCAAACCAAAAAGAGACCTATGAAAGTTTGCCATTAAATGGGAAATGAAGTCGTTTTGAAAACTACACCTTGGATTCTTACTAGGAATCTTTGAATATTTTTTCTAATATATAAAACTCTTTGCAAATTCAAGAAAACTCTTTAAGAATTTTAATTAATATTTTATCCTTTAAAATCAATCAACTAAGTAAAAATCTAGCTCCTACTAACCCTGTTACTATATAAGAAATTAACCGCGTTACTAATTTAAAATTGTAAAATATATTAATTTATTTATGTTTGATATTTCTATAAATTTGCTCTGTTTTCATGTTCTATTTCTCTTCGTTTCTTTCATGTTCTAATCACTTAGTAGTTTTAAGTTTGATTTTAGCCTTTCTTTTTTATCTTTTGCATTATCATAAAGTCTTAGGTTGTATATAAAACATGCATTGCATATTTTGACCTATTTTCAGATACTTTAGAGCATAAGGATGCTAAGGAATGCTTAGGAGTTGAGTAGATCAAGCTATAGAGAGAAAGCCATGAAGGATCAAAGCAATTGAAGAAATGATCGATCAAACCGAAATGATCGGTCGTTGGTCAATTTTCCGGTCGATCATCATGTAACATTTTTGACGAATTCGTTCCGTCAATCCCGATCGAGCAATTCATCGGTCTCCACTCAATCAAAAGGCGTTTTTCAACCCAAAAAAACCGGATTTGTCCCAGTTTGCCCCATGCCGACTCAGTTCGTTCTCATTTATTATAAATTGAAATTTAAGGCCTGTAAAAACCTAAGTTTCATTTGACAATACTTTCCTTTTGGTTTTTTGAATCTTGTTTGATCTTTTGATAATTTTTTATATCAAGTTTTAGCTTTTCTTATCAAAATCTCTTCTCTAATCATGATCTAACTTTATTCAGGTGTTTTCATGTTCTATGGTTAAGAAATGAGTAGTCTTAAGCGTGGATTATGGATTAGGTATATGAGGGAAGGTTAGATGCAATTCATTGATGCTTAAGTTGTATTTTTATAGATTCACATGTTTAAGGAGTTATTAGAGCTAGATTAGACTTGATCACTCAAAATCTGGACATTAAGAATTTTCTCGTCCGAAAGATGTTCAATGAAATTCTCAAGAGAATCTAAAACATGATTTGCACTCTTAGCCTATGAGAATAGTTGATTAAGGTGTTTAGTGGATTTTATGGTTTATGGTTTATGTTTAATGATTAATGAGTCTTAAAATACTATCGACAAATTAGTTTAATTTAAGATCATTAGATGGATTAGTTATATGAGAATGAACTAATTGAGTTTTGCCTTGTATTTGACTAGTGCTTATTTTTGAACCCTTGCATCTTGATTAGTTTCTTACTTTTCTTAATAGATTGCCTAATCTATATTCCACATACTTTTAATTATTGAATTCTCATCTTGTTTCTTTCGATTTGCTTGTTTGGTGTGTGATTTTTCTTATTTAGTTTCAATTCCTTCGGTATAAATATGAAAACCAAATTAACTTATTTGATATAGCTTAATCATAGGAACCTCTTAGAATTGAATGTGTTAACTATGGCTCTCTGTGGATCGATACCTCAATACTACAATTACTTACTATATACTTGTGGTTAAGGGTTGTTAGTCCGAGGATTAACTTGGATACTTTTCAAGTTTTTGGCGTTGTTACCGAGAAGCAACATTTTAGTCATTTCATTGTAGATTTTCATTAAGACTATATCATTTTACCTTATTAATTTACTAATTTGAACTTGAGTTTTTGCTTTGTATGAATCTAAGGAATCGAGTACCTACAAATCTAGTTCCAAGGATTAAAGACATTCAATGATTGGCATGGGAAAACGCAAGAGTTAGGAGAGTAAGAGAAAGAGTTCACTTTTTGCATATTAGACATAGATAATCCACAAGATAGTCATCCTTTATAACAAGAAGTTCCCAAATGGACAGTTTAAGCAACAACATCAACCAAATCTAAGAAGAATTGATGCATTCGATGACCCTAGTACTAGAAGGAGCCTTATGGGTATTCAACCACCGATGGTTCAACCAAATAATTTTGAGATAAAGCATAGCTTGATCAACATGCTGTAAAACTCACGATTCAATGGAAGTCCCACAAGTGGGTATGAGAAGATTAAAGTGATTAAAGAGTGATTGAGAAAGATGATGCTAGTGGGTATGAAAAGATTATAGACTCCCACAAGTCTTTGACAAGAAGCAATTGTACTTTGGAGTTGATTAAGGATAAAAGATAGATGGACCAAAGGAAAGTATAAGAGAAGAGCTACAAACCAAGGATGATTGGACCGAACTCAAAGCTCCAAAGATGGAGCTTACGACATTATCATCCAAGCTAAGGTACGCTTTCCTTGGACCTAATTATACTTATCCGATCATTATTAGTGATAAATTGAATGATAATGAGGTTGCATTGCTACTTGATGAGTTGAGAAAGTTTAGAAAGGCTGTAGGTTATTCTCCAGATGACATTAAAGTAGTCTCACCATCGCTTTGCGTGCATAAAATCTATCTGAAGGATGATTCTAAGTTATAAATTTAACATCGAAGAAGGTTTAACCCAAATTTAAAAGAGGTAGTAAAGATAGAAATCTTGAAAGTTCTTGGATATCCCCGATTCATGTAGTTCAAAAAGAAAGGAGGGGTTACCATGATAAAAAAATTAAAAAAAAATGAAATGATTCCAACAAGAAAAATCACAGTATCACGAAAGTAAACTAATTGACTTATTGTCTTGTCTTTGAATGGTGTTTAATTGTCTTAACCTTGTATTTTTTATTAGCATTTAGTCTTCCAATTCTATTGCCTAGTCAATTGTTTGCATGCTCTTAATTATTAAATCTTCTTCTTTGATCACTAGATTCCTTTTATTTGCTGCTTGTTTCTTGTTTACTTTTTTCTTAATTATTTGAATTTCCTTTGTTTGAATTACAACCTCTTTTGATTTGAATTTAACTTAATCATAGAAATCAAATCAGATTGAATGTGTTAGATAATGCTCCTTGAGGATCGATATCTATGCTATCTTACTTGAGTCATTCTTACTCTTGGGGTTAGTAAGGGATTTAATCTCAATGGAGACGTAAAAACCTCTTATCAATCATTTCAAGTTGATGCAGTCAACTTTCGATAACCAATGCACATTTTGTGACATGTAATCGTCCTAGTTGGGATCAATTCATTCTTATCATTTTTTATTACGATAACTCTTTCTTTTTTAAGAACTACAAGAAACTGGAATATCCAATTACAAAAGGAGATAAGATAGATAATCCCCGAGCCTAGTAGCTTCAAGAATTCTTTCTTTACTACCACTTTCAAATTCGGGCTAAGCCTTCTTTGATATTCAATTGACGACTTAGATCCATCCTCTAGATAGATTTTATGCATGCAAAGTGATGGTGAGATTCCTTTAATGTCATAAAGAAAATATCCTATTGCCTTTCTAAATTTTCTCAACTCATCAAGAAGCAATGTAACCTTATCATCATTCAATTCATCACCAATAATGACCGGATAAGTAAAACTAGGTCCAAGGAAAGCCTTAGTTCGGATGGTAGAATATTAAGTTCTACCTTTGGAGCTTTGAGTTCGGTCAATCATCCTCGGCTTGTAGCTCCTCCTTCGTGGCCTCTTTTGCTTCTTCAAGCTTTTCATCCTCAATCAATTCTAATGTACAAGTGCTTCTTGTCAAGGGCTTGTGGGAATCCTCTCATACTCATTGCATTTTAATTCTTAATCACTCTTTCATCATTTGACATTGTAAGAGCTACTAGGCGAGCATCTTGAGCATTGCGTTCTTCCAAATACCCATCTGCCATCTCTTCCAATATATCATAGTAGAAGACTTGGCCATCAGTAGTTGTTCTGTTAAAAGTATTGGTGAGATTGAAAGTAAGCATCATATCACCAAATGAAGATCAATCAAGCCTCTCTTCACATTGATGATTTCCCCGATGGTTGAGAGGAATGGTCATCCGAAGATAATTGTATCGGTTGGCTCCTCTTTCATCTCAAGCACAATAAAATGGGTTGGAACTTCATACTTATCCACAATCAACTTGATACCTTCAAGAACTCCAACGGGGTACAAAGTAGATCTATCGCTAAAATCAATGCGATTTTGGTCTTCTTAAAGTTAGTGAGATCAAGTCTTTGAGAAACCGATAATGGCATCAAACTCACAATCAATCCTAGATCAACCAACATCTACCAAATCTTATTAGTCCCAAAGAACACGACAATGTGAAGCTACCAAGATTATCATTCTTCTTGAGAACGTAATTTTGAATGATAACACTACATTTATGAGTCACCATCACTTTGATTCTTCATAGCTCACCCTCTTTACCAACAAATCCTTGATCAATTTATTTACAAGAGGGCATTATAACTTCAAATCCATGACGAGTAAGGTTACTTGGTCTCATTGGTTCCAGCATTCTCTTCTTGTGAGATCGATTATTCGTCCTTCTATTTCCTCACAACTTTTCCAACCTTGCTTCACTAAATGGAAGTTCTTTTCCCCCTTCTAAAAGTTATAGCATTACAATACTCTTTTGGATTGGCCTCAGGTTTACCCCGTAAGATGTCTTCCCCATAACTCTTTGAAGTAGACACTATTTGTGCCATTTGGTTTTCCAAAGTATTGACATGAGCCGAGAGGTTTTCAAACTTAGGATTTAGATCACTCAATCCACCATCAATATTCGTATTTACCTCTAGAATTCTTTTACTCAACTCAATTGCACCTCTTCCTTGCCTTCCAAAATTTGCTTCAAAAATAGCTTAGTCTCATCTTCTTGAGGTTGTTGAGTAGATGAGTTTGACATGTTGGTTATGATCTTGAATGGTTATTTTGGTGAGGAGTTTCTTTGAACTCGACCTTGTTGTTGTTCTTTTGGGGCTGGGTAGTTCTGGTGTTGAGGATTAACAACATTAGAATTTCAGTATGAGAGGTTGTTGTTTCATTGGCTGAAAGCGGGGTTGTAAGACCTAGGATAATATCCTCCTTGAATATAGCACATGTCTTCTTGTCCCTCTTGATCACCCTCATTACCATAACTTTTACTTATTTCCAATTGTTCCACAACTTTAACCAATCTTTGGTTCATTCTCGTTAAACGATCAATCTTATCATTTAGATCCTTGAGTCGGTCATCATTACGGGGAGATCTATCGTGGTCACTACCATAAATTTGACCTCTTTGAGAAAGATTCTCAATCAAGCTCTCACCCTCTTCAACACTAAGGTTAGAAAAGCTTTCTCTACTCGCGGTACCCAATCAGCTCTTAAACTTCTCTAATACCCTCGTGATAAAATATTCTAAAAAGCACATATTTGGCTACTCTATGGGTGGACAAGATATTGTATACCCTTTCAACCATTCTCAAGCTTCATATTAAAATTCATCACATCCTTGCTTGAAGCCTATAATATCACTTCTTATCTTAGCGGTCTTTTGCTTTGTGAAAAATTTACTCATGAATTTCATCTCCACTTGAGTCCAAGTTGAAACCATATCTGAGGGGATGTTATTCTCCCATTGCACATCTTAACCTCCTAACGACAATGGAAAGAGGATCATCTTGTTTGCTTCTTCGGATACCCCTTTAATCTTCATCGTTCGACACGATCTATCAAAGAGGTCCAAGTGATATAAATGATTCTCCGAAGGAAACCCATGGAACTCCGAGTTTTGGACCATGTTTATCAAATTATTTTGATTTCAAATTTCTTAGGCTCTACCATGGGTAATTGGACCCCACTCGAATCATTAAGCCCCAATCCTTCTTAGATTCGGTTGATGTTGTTGCTCATTGTGCTCATGTTGAAACCCATGTTTCAAAGGAGGACCATCTAATAGTCGCCAAAGCTCAATTCGTTCTCTTTCTCTTCTATCTCTTACGTTTTCCCTTGCTACCCTTCGAAGGTCTTCAACCCTTGAAACTAGATTTGTAGGTCCTCAACACCTTAAGTTCATACACCTTAAAAAGCAAGAACTTAAGCTAGAATTAGTAACTTAATAAGATAGAAACGATTTAGTATTAATGAGAAATCTAAAATCAAATGGCTAAATTGTTGCTCCCCAGCAACGACGCCAAATCTTGATAAGAGGTTTTCATGTCTCTATCGAGATTAAACTCTTTAATAACCCCAAAATTAGAATTGACTGAAATAATATAGCATAAGTATCGATTGTCAATGAGCATTATCTAACACATTCAGTCTTATTTGAATTCTATGATTAAGCTAAATTCAATTAAAAGAGGTTGGAATTCAAATAAAGGAAATTTGAATAAGAAAAAGAAAGTAAACAAGAAAAAAGTAGCAAACAAAAGCAATCAAGTGTACAAAGAAAAAGATTTAATAGTTAAGAGCATGTGACCAATGGACTAGGCAATAGAATTAGAAGACTAAATGCTAATCAAAATGCAAGGTTAAGACAATTAAACGCCATTCGAAGACAAGGAAATAAGTCAATTAGTTCACTTCCGTGATACTAATCTATTTAATGATCTTAAATTAAGTTAATCCTGATAGTAGTCGGAGATTCATTAATCATTAATCACAAGTCAATTGGTCTACTAAACACATTAATCAATTATTTTCATAGGCCAAAAGTGTAAAACACAATTAAGGTCTCTTGGAATTTCATCGAACACCTTTCGGGTGTGAAATTCCATACATTTAGAAATTGATTGATCATGTCATTTTTTCTAACCTTAAGCACACGTAATCATGTGAATCTATATAAATCTAGAATTTAGCATCGTGAAAGACATCTAATTCTATCTAGCCCAAAACTCACATAAATGACTACTCATTAATCATACTTGGAAAACATGTAAAAGCATGACAGAAACCCATACTCATCATTAATAAGAAAGATAAGATAGAAAAGATTCAAACTTTAATGAAAATGCTAAGATTCAACAAAGGTTTTTGATCAATCGCAAAGAAGCACAGAGAAATAAAAAAACAAAGTCTTTAAAAGTTTTAAAATTTCACTTATACTAAAAGGGGTTCGAACTAGGTCGGTCCGAGACAAACCAGGTTGGATATTATTATTTTTGTGCTTAAAAATAGGAAATGATCGACAAGGTCGATTCCTAGTCGATTAAATGGTCTGGCAGATTCAACATCATTTGATAGGAGAATGATCAATCTGCTGATCGACCTAAGGTTGATAATTTGGTGTAAGGTCGATCATCTTCCGTTTTGCTCCAAATCTTTATGAATTCTCTTCTTGCTTTGATCTAATCCACTCTCACGCAAACCCTAGCTCCATTGTGCTCCAAAGTATCTGAGAAATGTCAAACATATGCAATGCAAAACACTAATTGCAACGTAAGACTCTAGGACGATGAACCTAGACTAAATGAGAGTAAAAGTGATACTAAAACTTCCAAAGGAGCTAAAAGAGATTGAAAAACATGCAAACTCATTACAAGACACAAAGATCAACAAACTTTATTCTTAATTAAGAGAAGTGTCATTTCATGGTCAAAGAAGGGATTTCACTTGGGCATCACCTAACGTGAAGTGGTATTGAGGTTGATAAGGCCAAGATATATGTGATTGTTGAAGTTTATGCCTCCTTCTACGATCAAGGGTATTAGAAGCTATCTCTGACATGTCAGGTTCTATCAAAGGTTCATTAAGGACACCTCAAAGATTGCAAGGCCTTTGACACGTTTGCTATGTAAGGATGTGGCTTTTGAATTTGAAGATGAATGCTTGAAAGCCTTTGAGATATCAAAGAAGCTCTTGTTAGTGCTCTCATAGTTCAACCGCCGAATTGGGAGCATTCTTTTGAGATCATGTGTGATGCTGGTGACTACGCCGTGGGATTTTAGGTCAAAAGATATACAAGAAACTTCATGTGAATCACTATGGCGTATAACTTCGGATGAAATTCAAGCCAAGTATGCAACCACGGAGAATGAACTTCTAGTTATTGTATTTGCCATAGAAAAGTGTCGATCTTATTTGGTGGGTTTAAAATTTGTAGTTTACATCGATCCTACCGCCTTGAGGTATCTAATGGCCAAGAAAGATGCAAAAACAAGAAAAGAATTAAAAATGTGTAGCAGATCATTCGTCATGGTTGAGAATAGATGAAAAATTGCTTATTGATGACTTTTTCTGAAGAAAAATTCAATGCAATTCACTCTTTCGTTGAGGAGAACTATGCATACAACTCCATCAAGAAGATTGAAGAAATAGAAGAACCTTTACTATGGTATGTGGATGACGTTAATTACCTCTCATGTGAGACAGAATGACCGAACCTAAAAGCTATAAAAGAAAGAATTTCTACAAGGATATACAAAATTTATATTGGGATGAGTCATACCTCTATACGAAATGTAAAGACGAGCTTTTTAGAAGGTGTCTTTCGGAGGATGAAGCTCAAGGCATCCTATATCATGGTCATGGATCAAGCTCCAAGGGCCATTTAGCTATGTTCAAAACATTCCCCAAGCGAGTTTTTGGTGGCCCATGCTATTCAAAGATGCCCAAAATGTCATTTAAAAATGTGATCCTTGTCAAAGGAGAGGCAACATTAGTAAGAGAAACAAAATGTTCCCAAATTCGATCTTCGAAATTAAATTGTTTTATGTTTTGGGGATAGAATTCATATGAGTATAAATATATATTAGTGGCGGTAGAATATGTGTCAAAGTGGGTTGAAATCTCCGCCAGTCCTACAAAAGATGCCCTAGTCTTTCTAAAACCTTTCAAATCCATCATATTTCCACGTTTTAGTGTGCCAAGAGTTGTAACAAGTGATTTTGGAACCCACTTCATCAACAAGGTCTAGAAGCATGAGGTGAAACATAAGGTAGCTATTCCACACCATCCTAAAACTTCAGGCCAAGTAGAAGTCTCAAATTGACAAATTAAAACCATTTTGTAGAAGACGATAGAGAAAACTACGAAGGATTGAGCAATGAAGTTGGATGATGCTTTATGGGCTTACCGAACCACGTTTAAGTTACTAATTGGTATTACACTATTCAACCTTCACTATGGAAAAGCTTTTCGTTTGCCGATAGAGTTAGAATACAAGGCATTGTGGGCAACTATGATGCTCAACTTTGACATCAAGACGGCTTCCGAAAAACATTTGGTTCAATTGGAAGAGTTCAATATGTTAAGATTAGATTCTTATGAAAGCTTAAAAATCTACAAAAAGAAATGACCAAGGCTTTTCATGACAAGAAGCTCATCAAAAGAGACTTTAAGGAAGGAGACCATATGTTTCTATTCAATTCTCGGTTGAAACTATTTCCCAGGAAATTCAAATCAAAATGGTATGGTCTTCAAAAACAAAGAAGTTCGACCATATGGTGCCATTGTGCTATGAAACAAAGATAGTGGAGATTTCACGACGAATGGCCAACAATTCAAACCTTATCTTGAGGATTCTATGGTAAAAGAAGCCAACACGGTTCCTCTATCGGACCCTCAAACCGCTTAAAATTTTAACAACGTCAAGGTTAGTGACGATAAACAAATGCGATTCTCATGGTATCCTTTGGAAATATTTTATCTATTATCAATGCTCCTTAATTCATATTTTCTGTGTTTTGAATGATTTGGTAGGTTCTTGGAGTGAAAGAATGAAATTTAGTGTCAAAAATGATGAAGAACGAAAAAAGTTAAAGAGAAATCCACAAATGATAAAACATCGGCCGATCTAGTGGTCGATCATTTCATCATTAAAATGTTCGAGTTCCCCAACAAGTCCCCTCGACAAACTGATCGAGTATCGATTGATCATTTCGATTACCAAGTAAATCCAAATTTTGACTTGGTTTATTTTGTCTTTGCACTGGTTTAATTTAAAGTCAACAATTTCAATTTTGATCGAGTGGAAGTCGATCACTTAGGTTGATCATATTCAAGATTTCCAAAACCAAAATTCAATTTTTTTACTGGTTTATTCAGTTTCGGTTTGCACTTAATAATTTTGAACAAGATTTTTCAAATTTTGATTGACCCAAAGTCGATGAAACACTCTATCATTTTCACAAAATGTCACGAATTTTTCTAGCAAGAGCCATCGACCCGACAACCAAGTGGAGGTCGATCAAATTCAAAAAATTTAAAACATAGTGATTGCCATCAATTTTATCTGGTTTATGGTCAGTTTTTTCGTGGTTTTCTTTTGTACCACTCGAATTTAACAAGGAAACCCCCAATTTTTCCTCAAACCAAAAATTGCATTCTTCTTTTTCTCTTCATCAACGAAGAACACAAGCCCTTCTTTCTCTCCATTGCAATTTTTAAACTCAATCTCTCTCTTCAGGACATTATTTTCGTTGTTTGTCATCTCCAAAACAAAGGTATATGCATCATCTTCTCTCTATTCTCTTAATTCAAGGTTTTTATTTTTATATCCTCTTTCCTCTATCTCTTGTGAAATTGAGTTTTAAATTTGGGAATAACACTTGCTAAAGGTTGATTCTTGATTGGGTAGTTGATATTGATCGCTAATCTAATCAAATTTGAACTCATGTGATTTATTTTTGGTATCTTAGGTTATAGATGGTGAATAGTAACAAAAATCACCATTGTTGGATGATTCTCAAAGTGTATCTTTTGTTTTATATCCCTAGGCTTAACATTGAATTGGTTTTGACAACGATTGAGTAAAGCATCATAAAAACTAAGAACACTTTTGATTCTTGAATTTTTTAGAAAGAAGATGTCGTGAGCCAATAGAATTTTTGAAATTCTTCTAAAGCTCACATATTCTTCATTGATTTTAAAGGAACAATTTCGGCAGCCAATAGAAGACAGAGAAAGAGCGCTCTTGCCCATTGGATTCGAGAGGAAATGAAAGCCTCAGAAAAGGTTGAGCGACATCGAATCGAGTCAACGAGATTTGCACACCGTCTTATCTTGGCAACATTTGGGCGACTTGAAGAATTTGACCCAACTCTTGGGAGGACATTGTTGCAATGTCTTGCAACAATGGATACTCCAACCTACGATCTCCCAACGAAACATTTTCTTAATACTTTCAAGTTGAATATGTCAACCCGAAGAAACCAAGACCAAGCGAAGGCAAGATAACATTCAAGATCGACACATCTACATACACGTTGTAGATGGAATGTGTAACCAAGTTTTTATCACTCAAAAAGGTAGCGTTTGACGAGCTTTGGAACCAAGTGGAAACTGATAAAGACTATACCTCTAGCGGAGTAAAGATAGTCAATATTAAGAATCCAATGTTAAGATACATTTTACAAACTCCTTGCCAACACTATCTTTGCAAGGAAAGAGAGTAGTGGGGTCAAGAAAGTCAAGACTTTCTTCCTTTAGAAAGGAGTGTATCACTTATTTGAGGAATGTGATGCATTATGAGGTAATATCAACTATATATGTGTCACCACCAAGTATTTACTAGAATATCGGCATGGTACGTCAAAGAATCTCTCATTCTATTTTGGCTGTTTTCTAACTCCACTCCTCGTGAAAGCAGAATTGGATCTTTCAACATATGAGCCCATGGAAGGCCCGACTTACATAGATTACAAGTAATTGGTTAATACCATGTTTTGAGTAGAAGTCAAATACCAAATCGCTTCAAATACCATTTATTCATTGCCACAAAAGAGCTAAGGATGACTCTTTTGCCCAACGCCGAAAGAACATCGCTCACCACACTCGACAACTTGATATTACAAATACATGAGATCGATTATGTGGTCACTGAGATGTAGCTTTGGTTGAAGAACTGAACTCTCCATAAAAGGAACAACAAGCAAAGGAGGACCTTTTGAGTTACTGATGAATTTTGCCCCAAAAATAAAGTTGGAGAAATTCCTCACCAAAGTCATCAAGGTTAAGAAGATAAACAAAAAACTCATCAAAACTCAACGGAAAGCTAATGAGAGCAATAAAGAAAATAATTCCTCCAGTTTTCCTTTCTTCAAGTGAAGAAGAAGAAAACGAAGAAGAGGAGAATGAGGAAGATGGAGATGATGACAATGACGAGGAGGAAAAAGAAGATGAAGCGACATTGCAGAAAAAAGTGAGAAAGAAGAGACATCATTTTGAGGCATTCTCTAGCGGTCCATCGGGTCATCCCGATACTTAGCTCCGCTGTACCACACTATTACCTTTCCATGTACTGTTTTCCTTTGCATTTGTATTAGCTTGTTTAGTCCTCTTCGTCGGATTTATTCAATCACCGAAATAGCGATGAATAATTATGGAGGAGGGGGATTGTGTGTAATATTATTTTAATTGTTTTTTTTTATTTTTGCTTCCTTAAGTCTCATGCATCATCTAAGGCAGAGAAGCCCCAAATTTTTTTTTGAAAAACACAAAAAATTTAGGATCGAGTCTTTGAAACATATAAGATGTATTAGCATGTTGCATAGGGAAACAAAGATTAAATTTTTGTAAATGCAAAAGTTTTAGGGTTTAAACAATTCGCCCCATAGTCGTTTCTAGTTGTCTCGTTGAGAATGAAGAAATAAAAGAAATTCATAAATAGAACTCCCTTTTCTAAAGAACCTACCTTTGTAAAACCATCTTTTGATATTTTATCTTGGCTCTGTCTTAACTTGAACTTGAAATATTGATTAAATCTTTTTCGTTATGGGCTTGAAACCGATCTCATGGTAATAAATGTAAAATACTCGGGTGTTTTTATCCGTTTCTACCACTCTTTAGCTAACCCTAGTAGTCGTCTTCAATTTTAAGACGCTTCCACACCTTGAAACATTCACATATCCTTTTAACCATATCGTGAATCTCTTGAGTAAGGCACCGTTCTTTATAATGTCTCATGTGCAAAATCTTGAAAGTATTGAGAACAACAATGGTGTATCTCCCATTCTTAAGTCAGCCTTTAATTTTTAAAGGCTAGAGAATCAAGCAGATTAGAAAGGGAATGAGGAATAAGAAAGAATAGGATTATTGGTGTGAGGTTGTTTAGATCAAAGGTTATAAGAGAGATGGTAAAGGAAATATTGGCTTGGGTTTGAAATTATAGAAGCTTGAGATAAAAAGGTTTAAAAGAAAAGCTCTAAGGGTGTTCAAAGATAAGAATTTCCACTAAAATATGAATATGTGATAACAAAAGAAAGTGGAACAAGCTAAAAGTAAAATAGAGCTAAGAAATTCAAGGATTTCTCGAGTCTTCCGAGTTAATAAATGGTATTTCTTGATTTAGACGAAGTATTTGCTCAACAGGAATCTTTGGTGATGATATGAAATGATAATGCATGAAAGTTGGTTAGTAAATAAAGTTTAAAACCTGGGAGCTTGGGTAGAATGAATGTGAGATTTAATTGTATACACCAATTGGTCCATCTCTTCCTTACTTTTTGCATAATGACTAACATTCATGTTATTGAGTGTAAGCCATCAATTAAAATGTTAATAATCTCTTTAACATTTTAAAACCATCTTTCTTTACCAAGCTGATTAACATCGATCTCTTGCTCATGATGAGAATCATACACATACAAAAATTTAATAAATGTCAAAGAGCCAAGTTTGTTTTGGTAGAGAGTTTGCTTAAGTCTCTGAGCTTAGAGTAGACTGAGGCTTAGAATGGGTATGACGAAGTACATATGAGTAAAACTTTGAGTTACAACTTAAAACATCTATTTGAGGACTAGTGGTTAATTCTTTACCTATTGTTAGGATATGAATTCTCCGCCTTCAAACCTCTTTTTCGATTTTGAACTTGTTTGTTTGCTTGAGAAAAAAATGTCAAATCCGGGGGAACTATATTTGTGTAAATTTGCATTGTTTTCATTTTCTATTTCCCTTAGTCTCTTCCATGTTCTAATCATTTAGTAGTTTGAAACTTGGTCTTTGCTTTATTTTCATCTTTTGCATCATCTTAGGGTCTCAAGTTGTATATAGTACATGCATTGCATAATTTGACACATTTTCAGGTACTTTGGAGCATAAAGATGCTAAGGAATATTTCGGAGCTAAGTGGATCGAGCTAAGGAGAGAAGACTATGAAAAATTGAAGCAATTGATGAAATGATCGACCCATGGTCGATCAAACCAAAATGATCAACCGTTGGTCAATTGTCCGGTCGATCAAAATGCGACATTTTCGACAAAATCCTTCCAGCAATCCCGATCGATTAAGCCATCAACCCCAACTCGATCAAAATGTGTTTATTAACCCAAAAGTAACTAGGTCCGATTCGGTTTGTTTCCCTCTATTATAATTTGAATCTTGAGACTAGTTGAAATTTAAGATTCATTTGACAATACTTTCCTTTTGGTTTCTTGAATCTTGTTTGATCTTTTGGTAATCTTTTTTTGTATCAAGTTTTAGTTTTTCTTATCTAAATCTTTTCTCTAATCATGATCTTACTTGATTCATGTGTTTTTGCATGTTCTTTGGTTAAGACTAGTGAGTAGTCTTAAGTGTGGATTATGGGTTAGGTAGATTAGGAAAGTTATTAGATGCTATTCATTGACGCTTAGGTTGTATTTTTATAGATTCACATGTTTAAAGAGTTATTAAAGCTAGATTAGCCTTGATCATTCAAAATCTAGACCTTGAGAATTTTATCGAACACCTTCAGGGCGAAAAATTCTTAATGTCTAGATTTTGAATGATCAAGGCTAATCTAACTTTAATAACTCCTTAAACATGTGAATCTATAAAGTGTTTAGTTGTTCGATGAAATTCTCAAGAGAGTCTTAAACATGCTTTGCACTCTTAGCCTATGAAAATAATTGATTAAGATGTTTAGTTGGCTTTATGGTTTGTGTTTAATGATTAATGAGTCTTTAATTACTATGAAAGGCTAGTTTAATTTAAGGTCATTAGATGAATTAGTTTTATAGAATTGAACTAATTGATTAATATCTTGTTTGTCTTAATCGATCGCCTAATCCATATTTCGCATGTTTTTAATTATTGAATTATCATCTCGTTTCTTTCGATTTGCATTTTTAGTGTTTGATTTTGCTTATTTCGCTTCACTTTCTACAATATTATAAATTCGAAAACCAAATTCACTTATTTGATATAGCTTAATCATAGAAATTTTTTCGAACTAAATGTGTTACGTATTGCTCTATGTGGATTATTACTTCAATACTAAAATTACTTACCATGTACGTGTGCTTCATAGTTGTTAGTTCTTATCATTGTTGACTCACACCTTCTACACTTAAACCTCTATAAATTAATAATATTTTATTAATTTAAAGAGTTATTAGTTTAAA
This sequence comes from Anastatica hierochuntica, assembly GCA_900406275.1. Lineage (NCBI taxonomy): Eukaryota > Viridiplantae > Streptophyta > Magnoliopsida > Brassicales > Brassicaceae > Anastatica > Anastatica hierochuntica. The sequence goes on along the minus strand of OVAN01000147.1, from coordinate 22,385 downwards.
AAAGTTATATTATATATACATTATAAAAAATCATAGTCCTTATAGACGATGATTTATATTTGTACAAATGAAATCCTAATGTCTTACAAATATTCTGACTGTATTATATAAGTTGCATACCACGTTTATTTTATGTCAATATCTATATAGTCAAACATCATCATCATATATATAATAACTATTCAAAAATTACATCTCAACTAATTATTCTTCTCAGTTATATAATAATTAATCTACAATTACACTACAACTACTTATCCACTATATTACAAAACTCAATTATTATACATTTTTCTGTGAAATCCTGTGACCCACAAAATCATGGTAATTGTAACCTAGGCGCTTTTTGATAAGTCTATAAACCAGGAACATGTTCTAATTAATATTAAGCATTATTTAGGTACATACTAGGGTTTTTGATCTGCGCTACGCGCGGATTTATATGTATAATATAATTTTCTAAAATGTTTTCTAGCTTGATATTAAATTTATATAGTGAGCAAATATGATTATATAGAGATAATTGGCTTAATAATCTTTGTATATTATATAATTTGAATGTTTTTTTTTTGCTGATGTAGTGCGCAAGCATCCGAAATTTTATTTAAGGGGGAAAATTTAATCAAAACCTTACATATCTTTAAATTTGAATGATCATTTTCCATTTTCAGGTTGTGAAATAAGGATTTGGTGCTTCTCTTTTGTGCATTTTTGTTAAGTTGAACATGTACAGTCACAACCGTGTCAAAATTTTGAGGTGGTATTAATACTTTTTTTTATCTGAATATGGTAGGACTATGCACATTTTCTATAATTTTTATTAGTCCACTGTTTAGTTCCTTTCCCTAATTTATCAATAAAATTTCATAATGCTGTGATTAGGGATGAGCATTCGGATTTTTGAGTTGTCCGGGTGGATTTATTTCGGGTTATTCTAATAGGGATGTTTAGGATCCGTTTAGTAATTGGTCAATTTTGGGGTCAGTTCGGGTTGGGTTGAGCTATGATATTTTCAAAGGATCTAAAACAAAATCAAACGAAAAAACAGCGAAAAACAAAAAATAATTCTAAATTAACCAACAAACCTCGAATTACCCGGAAAACAAAACAATATGAAATAAATAAATAAAATAATATAAATTATTCTTATTTCACGACTTTAAAAATAAAATAAGATATACTGATTTATGTTATTAGTTCTTATTTCAAAATATTTCAGATATCTTAGATATTTGTTTGGTTCTCGATTCTATTCCGGTTCAGTTTGGTTATCTAGAATATTTTGAAATAAATTTTGGATTTTTACGTTTTATGAGTTTGGTTTGGATCCGGTTCTATTTTCGGATTTCGACCGGTTCTGTTTTCTGGTTTTCAATTTATTTATCCAACCATAGTGGTGATTCTAGTACGTAGATTACATAGTACTGACAAAGTTACGTTTTAACCAAACTTTAAAATATATAGGTTTCAAAAACCTAAAGCGACATCGTATTTGCAAGGCTTTATGATGTTCTTTGTTGACTTCTCTGTTGAATTTAGTGTACTCCCTTTCTTGGTCAGAAGTGTACTCCCTTTGTAAGTTACTATATTTATATTATCACAGAGAGAAATATAAACCTTATTAATAAATTTTATGTTTAATGGGTTTTCTTTCGTATGACTTGCATGTTGACATGATATGTTAATGATAATTTAATCATTGGTTTGTATTTTGATAACTGACGAAAAACTTCAGTTCTTACATTAGTCAAATGTCAAGTTTACCTACCTACACCTGTGTCCACCAATTTTTTTGTCATAAAAATTGTTGTGAGTTGACATATCTTTTAAAAATCTTACGTTTCGGTTTTATTTTGATCCTTGACATGTTTCCTTACGATAAAAGATAATTGGTGATTGATGTTTGTAAAGCTGTTAAGATAATGAATTCCCTGAGAGAAACGTGTCAGTTGAAGAATGTTATTGTAATATTAGGTTTCACTCATAACACTCCATTTGAATTCAAAAACATGTATGGCACTCAAAACTAATTAAATTGTGTACAATATCTTTTTTAATATCGGAAATAGAGTTTATAGATCTAATTTTTGTTTTGTTTTTGTTCTTCATTATCATGAGTTCGAGTTGAAAATCCATAACATTTTTAAAACTATAAGCCTCATTCTTTAGATCAAAATCCATACGTTATCTAGCATAAGTAAAACTTACTGTGATACTTAAATTATTTGGAGGACCAGAAGAAACGAAGGAAGGATTTCCTATTCCTTCAAATTCTACATTCAACTGATTACATACATTTTCCACTGAAGCAAAAATCCGAACTTTGTCGGAATTACAAATTCAATTGTTGATCCAAAGCCGATAAATGGATTCTATTTAAAGCACACCTCATTGACGTAGACATCAACAAACGTATCTCTGGTGTAAGCCACATAGGAGCAGCTTGTATTAATGATCACCATGGAAGAACACACACCTGTATTCTGAAATTCTAAACCAAGAAAACAAAATCATTTTATTTTCATAAATTCTTGGATCAGAATCTTAAACAATGAATCATACATTGTGTGTTATTACCTCTAGATTGGGTTTAGGGAGAAACAAATCAATGAGGTTTTGTGGTGATGAATGATCTTGCAGAGGAAGATGATGTGAAAGAGTTGAATGTATCTCAAACAAAAGCACAACAGAGCTTACATGACTATTTTTTGCATTTTGCTGTAGAAAATTATAACATAAACAGAGGCTACTATAGGCAATTGAAGGTTGAGAACTTAAATAAAAGCAAGTTAAAAGAGGAGGCTCACAACTGCAATAAAGTTAGGCACCACACTAAGATTGACGTTATACAGTCTGTTGATATATCCAAGCCTATAAGCAGAGCGTTGATCTTCGAGGAACGAAGACGGAGTGGCTTGTGCGAACAAAATGGCAAGCACTTAAAATCCAACGTGGCGCGAGAGAGTGAGTTTGTGTTTAATCTGATGTGGCATGCTTCTTTGGACAGAACAATCTGCTTTTATATAGTTAGATTCAATGACTCATTGGTATTAAAACGTCATATCCTTGAAATTATATGCAGAACATTTATCACTTGCAACTCAGGAAAAAAGTAAATTAGAAATATAAGTTGGCAAATAAACATTAAGAAGGCACATATAGGATTCCAAGAACACAAACCTAAAGGGGACGAAGTAGCATCTTGTGAATTCTTCGGACTGCCGTCATTTTCACCATTCAAGACACCATTTTCAGATGCTTATTATTTAAATGAACGATGTCCTCGTGCTAAATGGTGATGCATATAACTTAAACCAATTATAAACTATATGAAGTAACCAAACCTCCCAACTTAATGCCACTGGGATGATCTAATCACTTCAAGATCATATTCTCTCTTGCCATAAATCTCAAGCTCTCGTGTCCGGTCTGTAACACCACATGAAACTCTCTTTAACTTCATGATGTTCCTGTCAATTAATTTTCGCCCTGTACACATTACTATACATTCCCAATCAAATCAACTTAATAACGATTTCAAGTATTCTTTACAAAAACACAATTTTTGCTCACCTTCTCAATCTTCTCTAATGAATAATCTTTTCATGGCAGCCAAACAAAACAGAAAGATACTAAATGAAATAAAATTATTTAAAAGCATCATTCTACGATCATTTATGCACATCAGGTCTTGAAACTGAACAGCAACTAAATTGGTGAGACTTGAAGATCTCGGTAAACATCATATCCCGTTTTATCACATTTTCTATGATTTGGTAAAAGGTTTCAGAATATGCAATCAACAAATCGGATTACTAAAACAGTTAACACATTATGGTCAAAAGCTTACACCATCAATATCTTGACGATGTTGCCTTTTAAAATGTCACTCCCATTCTGTTTCCTAAGCTTCGAACCCCTGAAAACAAGAAAACACACAAATCAAATTGAAGACAGTACGATGTAATCCCAAAGCTTCCCAAATGTAATCAAAGTAAAGTCTGACATTTTTTGCAATCAAGTTTGCCATGGCGTCAGGTTGTAGATTGGAAAGGGAGTAGGGGTTGGCAAAAGCGGCAAAGGGTTTGACTGGGAAAGAAGGTTAAAGTTTATATAGATGGGATTCATAACCGGCAAGTTGATGCGAGAGGAGGTGGAAGGGCGAGTCAGTAATGGCATGAGCAGATCAGCAATTAAGAGAGATGTTGAGTTAGGGAGAGGGAGTGGGGTATTGAATGGGGCAAATTGAAGGCGGTGGAGTGGAGGAATGAAACGGATCGAAGCTTCTCTTAGGAGGATGAAACGACTATGGTTCGATTGAAGAAGACGATGGAGAGGAGGGTGAAGTGTCATTTAAGTTTAGGCTTTGGAGTTTCGTGGGCCAGAGAAGAGTTGTAAAAGGCCTGCGTTTAAATTGTGTAATGGCGGCAGAGCATTGATCTTCGAGGAACGAAGACGGAGTGGCTTGTGCGAACAAAACGGCAAGCACTTAAAATTCGACGTGGCGCGAGAGAGTGAGTTTGTGTTTAATCTAATGTGGCATGCTTCTTTGGACAGAACAATCTGCTTTTATATAGTTAGATTAAGTTTAATCATTTAACAAAAACTTTTTGGTTAATCGGTTTGTTTTAGCTTCTTATAGCGAGCACATAATTAAACAAAGAAATTATTGATGGTATTGATAGTAGATAATTATTAAATTATCTTGATTGTGATAAATTTTATCAAAAACAGAAGTATTAAAGATGAATTTGTAGGAAAAAAAGTAAAGTTAAGACTATCGCAACAGCTCCGCAGCTCTCGGAGGGCGATCCAAAGGCGATCAACGACTTCCCCTAGGCAGCCTCACGACGGTGGTTTTTTGGCGGTGATCCCCGTCTGCCTTGGCTCCGGCGTTGCCTCTTCCATTCTTTCGTTCCTTGACGAGTTGCTTCAACGGCAAAAGCTCCTTCCATAGGCGTCGATCGGCTCATTCCTCTGCTTTCTCGACGGCGGAGATCAGTGCTTGCTTCGGTAACTTCTCCTCTCATTCATCGTATGTATTCGTTGTATTGGGTTGTGCTTTTTGCGGTTGCAGGTTTGCCTTTCTCCCTCTGTCTTGACTGCATCGAGGTGATGATTCTGATAAAACTTCAACCTCTGTTCTGAGTCTGATCTTCCAGTCATCCTCCTCTGAGTGTTGTCTTGATTTGCTGTTATTCTACTTCAGCTGTTTGTTAATGAATACTACGGCTGTGTAGTTGCTGTGTGGTGTTTTTTGGTGTTTTTGTGGTGTTGTCTGCTGTTTTTTCAGATTGTGGATCACTGATTGCTTCTTCAACTAGTTGTTGATTATTACTACATTTGTGTAGTTGGTGTTCTGGCCTCAGCCACCATGGCCCATCGTTACTCTGCCTCTGAGAAAGGCAAAGGCTCTGTTCAACCTTCGGCAAATTGTTGGGTTCGAGATCAGCCCAATCGTCTCCCTCAGGTCGATACTTCTGCATTAATCGCGACCAACAAGCTTACCCTTATCGGTAGGGTCCTGTATCCGGAGGTCCAAAAACCAAAGGCTATTGTTAACTTTATCGCTCAAGTGTGGGGATTGGCGGGTAAGATAGTAGACAAGGAACTTGGTCGGGATAAGTTCAGTTTTCGATTCACGTCTGAGGATGATTTGGAAGCTGTTCTACGTCAAGCACCCTATCATTTCAAGCACTGGATGCTTGTCATTCAGCGTTGGGATCCTATCATCTCTGACTCTTATCACTTATTCCTTTCTGGATCACATTCTGCCATTTACCGTTCCACTACTACCAAGAAGATATCTTAAAGACCATCGGGAATGATTTTGGTACCTATATTATGTCGGATCCAGAGGAGGGTCGAGTGCGTGTGTTTATGAATGGCCTAAAGCCACTGGTTATGAAGAAGCGTTTTACCTTTCCGACAAGGGATGAAGCTACACTCGAATTTGAATATGAGCATCTAGAAAATCACTGCTTCTCCCACGCCAGCAGCTCCTCTGCCTGCATCTCGGCGCTTGGAGCATGGAGTTTCACGTGATGACTCTCATCTACCTCATTCTGAGGATCGTATAGGCAATGCCTCTGGCCACCGCGATGCCTCTCCGTCAAGGAACAGACACTCCATTGGAAGCAAAGCGGAATAGGTTAAGACCCGTGGCTCTCGTATTCCTTTGTTGCTCCGTGACGATGAAGGTGCGACTGATGACTTTGATGATGAGCATATAGCTGGCTCGACTACTAACAAATCTAGGCGACCGGCCTTAGAACGGATAGCGCCTGAACAACGCGTCTCTGTGCACCACCGACTTTCTACCACGGAGGAGGTTATAGATAAGCAACTTGAGTCGGGGCGCAGAGTGCAGTCTAATCTCCAAGTTTCTTCGGCCGATTTGCATGATGTTAGTGTACAATTCGCGGCTGATCCTCTTGAGCTGCCTACGGATAAGTCTGTTCGCCGCAAGTTGGACACAAAGGTCTCCTCGGAAAAAAAAAACATCCCTCTTGGTGGAACCCTGACGATGTATTGAATTTTGAAGTGGGACCATCTACGGAAAAGGCACCTAAAGGTCGCAAAACTACTAAACCGAAGGCTGCAAAGCCTCCCAAGGCTCCTAGAGCTCCTAGGCCTACAAAGCGGGCAACGCCGAAGAAAGGAGCTAAAGCTCCAGCAGCTACGGAGGGGTCTAAGAAACGTTCAGCGGCTCGCGGACAAACTCTTCCACGCAAGAAGCTTGCTCATTCTCAGCCTTCTTCTTCGGCTCCACTACCTCGGTCTGAGGGTTCTTCTATTTTCCTTGTTGTTTCTTCTACTAAGAAAGCTTTGTCTTTTGATTTCAATTGTAAGGGTTCGGTGGTTTCCCGAAAAGCAACCAAATCTTATCAATGATTACAACCAGTTTGAACTTTCAAGGCCTCAGAAACTCCCTTACAGTTCGACGCCTTAGGGATTTGAGGTTATCCCTCTTCTCGGACATAATTTTTCTGATAGAAACGAAGAATAATGATGACTTTTTCTTGCAAGTTTTTCAGTGGATGGGATATGATAATAATTTCACTGTTCCACCTTTGGGTCTGAGTGGTGGGATAGCTTTATTCTGGAGAAGGGACGTAGATCTTACTGTTCTCTTTTCCTCTCCAAACTTTATCGATACAATAATCTCATATGAAGGCTCTACCTTCCATTTTACTTTCATGTATGGAGTGCTGCAGCGCCAAAATCGTAAGGAGGTTTGGAATGCCATGTCTCACTTTGGGGCTTATAGAGAGTCTACTTGGCTCATGTCTGGGGATTTTAATGATATATTGCATCAATCTGAAAAACAAGGCGGACCCCCTCGATGGGAGGGTTCTTTTTCTTATTTCCGAAGTTTTGTTTCGGTTAATGGTCTTTGGGATGTTAACTATTCCGGTGATTTTCATTCTTTGCGCGGTATGTGCTAAGAACACTTAGTTCATGCTCGCCTTGATCGCTCGTTGGCCAACAACGCTTGGGTAGAGTTGTTTCCGCCTGGTCGCTCGGAATACCTTCGGTTTGAAGGCTCAGATCACAGACCCCTTGTCACTTTCCTTGACAACTCCAGGATTAAGCATCACAAGTTATTTCGCTTTAATCGCCGTCTTCGCGAACATGACGAAGTTTTTGATCTAATCGCAAAATTCTGGCAGCGCGAGGATAATGCCTCGGTCTTAGCAAAACTTGGCAGATGCCGCTCTGCTTTGGTTCGCTAGACTAAGGAACAACATTTTCATAGTGTAAAGTTGATGGAGGACTCGCGTGCTAAGCTTGATGCTCTCCTATCTAGTATTGTTCCTGATCTGCTAGAAGTTCAGAACGTTACCTCTACTCTCGAGGAGGCGTATAAGGAAGAGGAGAAATTCTGGAAAGAACGTACCCGAGTTCTATGGCTGTAACATGGGGATCAAAACTCTGGCTTCTTCCATGTGTCTACGCGTAACCGGAGAACGATTAACCGTATCTTTGTCAGTGGAGATGAATCGGGGCTAGTTCACTTTAAGGAGTCGGACATTGCAGCCTCAATTTCCTCCTACTTCAAACCCATTTTCTCCTCGAATGGAGTTGTCGACTTCTCAATCATTGAGCAGACCACATTACCGATAGTTTCGGACACTGATAACACGTTCTTGACAACTATTCCCTCTGCCGATGAGGTTAAGCAGGCAGTGCTAGCTATCAATGCTGCTAAAGCTCCTGGGCCGGATGGTTTCTCCGCAAGTTTCTTCCATTCTTATTGGCCAGTGATAGGCCCGAATATTACTACAGAAGTCATAAATTTCTTTGTGACTAGTTCTTTTCCGCCAACCTTAAACTCTACAAACGTTACTCTGATCCCAAAGATAGCTCATCCCAAAAAGGTCTCAAATTACCGTCCTATAGCACTGTGTAGTGTTTTCTACAAAATCATTGCTAAGATTCTTACAAAGAGGATGCATACTATCCTGTCGGGCCTCATTTCCAAGAATCAATCAGCTTTTGTTCCAGGTCGGGCCATCTCTGATAATGTTCTCATTACTCATGAGATTCTGCATTGCTTGCACCGCTCGAAAGCTACAAAACATGGTGCTATGGCTGTTAAAACGAATATGAGCAAGGCATATGACCGCATCGAGTGGTCTTTCCTACTCCGCGTGCTGGAGAAGTTTGGATTCCATCGAGTATGGATTAATAGGATCATGGAGTGTGTTACGACGGTTTCGTACTCCTTTCTGATCAATGGGACGCCCCAGGGTCAGGTGATTCCTTCTCGGGGGCTTCGCCAAGGTGACCCTTTATCGCCATGTCTGTTCATTCTCTGTACGAAAATCCATTCTGGTTTATGCCGCAGAGCGCAAGAGGATGGATCCTTGCCTGGGATTAAAGTATCTTGTCATAGCCCCCCATCAACCATCTCCTTTTGGTAGATGACACCATGTTTTTCTGCCAGTCTGACAAGTCGAGTGCTGCGGCGCTGAAGACGCTTATCCGCGGGTATGAGCTCGCTTCAGGCCAATCAATTAATTTTTTGAAATCCTCGATCACTTTTGCGTCCAAAATGCCATAGGCACGTCCTGAGTTGGTGAAAAATCGTCTCTGTATTCTCAAATAGGGAGGCACTAGAAAATATCTAGGTTTACCTGAGCATTTTGGTCAGCATAAGAGGGATATCTTTGCATCTATAATGGATCGGATAACGCAAAAGGCTCATGGTTGGTCGTCTCGTTTCCTATCTTCGGCAGGCAAGCAGATTATGCTAAAGTCTGTCCTCTTTGCGATCCCAACCTATGCAATGTCATGCTTCAAGCTGCCGATGTTGCTATGTAAGTGTATTCAAGCTGCTCTCACCCGATTTTGGTGGGATGACAAACGAGAGGTTCGTAAAATGTCTTGGATCTCCTGGTAACGGTTGTCACTCCCGAAAGTTGCTAGCGGTTTGGGATTCAAGGATTTGGTGGCATTCAATGATGCTCTTCTCGCTAAACTCTCCTGGCGTCTTCTAAAGAATCCAGATTCCTTGGTCTCTTGTATCTTATTGGGCAAATATTGTCACTCTTCCTCCTTTATAGAGTGCTTACCTCCGTCCACAATGTCTCATGGTTGGCGAGAGATATGGATGGCCGTGAAGTCTTACGGCAATGCCTTGGGTGGAGTATAGGAGATGGTACTGATGTTAGGGTCTGGGGGGATTGTTGGCTCTCTACTTCATCCCCTATGGCCGTGATTGACCCTCCACCTGAGGGACAGCGAGAGTTACGCGTCTCTGATCTTATATCTACCCAACTGCGCTCTTGGAATTAGCGAATAATCAATGAGCTTTTGCCCCATTATGCTCCGTTAATCTCGAATTTGGTGCTTGGTGCTTCTGTACGAAGGGATTCTCTTTACTGGTTGTTTAATAAGAATGGCCAATATTCTTGCAAGAGTGGCTACACCATTCTTACTACTCCATTAAATCCTCCCATGTCTGCAGAGTTTAACTGGCTGAAGAATATTTGGAAGCATAAAAATCTCCCCAAGATCCAGACATTTCTCTGGAAAGCTATGTGGGGTACTTTACCAGTTCGGTCTATTTTATGCTCCCGTGGGGTTCTAGAAGACCCTTCCTGCCCTCGATGTGGCTTCTGGGAGACGGTGGATCACGTTCTCTTCCGATGTACTTTTGCCCAGCAAGTATGGGAGTTGGCTCCTCTCTTTATGCCGGCCTTTTCACAGGTCCCTTCTCTGCCAATCTTTCTGTCTTCCATACGTACCTGTAAGGCCTTGCCTCCTACTGGATTGGCTATGGTCGATGTCTACCCTTGGATATGCTGGCAACTATGGAAGGCTAGGAATCGGTTGATATTTAATACAGAATTTTGTTATGTGGATGATCTTATCCAACGTGCACTAGTAGGTGCGCGAGAGTGGCAATCTACTGCTAGGCTCAGCCTTAAGGTCTCCAGGCATCTTGACAGTTCTGGCCCAGTCACTGAGGATAATGCTACCCCTTTGTTATCCTCTTCGTATGGGTGTTGGGTGGATGCCTCTTGGGATCCTTCTACTAGGCAATGTGGTATGGGCTGGTTGTTTTGTGCTCCAAATGGTACTACCATAGCAAGTATGTCTCCTACCAGGAAACAGTTCCTTAAAGTCTTGCAGCGGAAGCCTTGGCTCTTTGGACTGCGCTAAGCCAGGCTATTGTGTTAGGGATTAATGCGGTGCTTCTGCACTCAGATTCCCAGGTGTTGGTCAATTTGATCAACAGGCATGAAGACCATGTCGGTATCTTTGGTCTCCTCTCCGATATTCGGAGACTCATTCGGTCTTTTTCTACATTTTCTATTTCTTTTGTTCCAAGAACTGCAAATTCTTTAGCAGATTCGTTAGTGCACCGGGCTCTTTGTACTCAGGTTACTTCCATTCGTGAAATTTAATAAAATTCCTTTCGTGACCAAAAAAAGGGTAAAGTTAAGACTATAACATCCAAAATAGATTAATAAAAAAGTAGTCAAAACAAAATCTTCCTCTACCCTATTNCCCCCCCCCCCCCCCCCCATATCTTCTTCCAAAACCACCCCCATTGTCTTTATTTGTACCTTTTACAAAATATTGAATAAGTCTTAAATATATAATTTTTTCACATTAGTCGTAGTTGAATTTTTTTTAAAAAGAAATACTTTATAAAAATCAAAAAACTATTTTAAATGTGCTGCATTACATAAATACCCCATATACAAGTTATTAAAGAAAAAATAATGGAGATGGATAATTAATTAATGGATGAAAATATTCAAAAAATAAAACATATATATAAATTATTCCACAATGATGTTGAAAAAAAGAAATAGTAATATGCAACTTTCTGTATAGTAGTACTACTCATCTTAGTTCTATATAGTAATATGCAACTTTCTGTATAGTAGTTCTATATGGACAGCAAACTTAAATACGCTAAAAAAATGAAAGCCTAATTTTTTTCAGAAAGAGAGTTTACGTTTTGTATGGAAAATATAAACACATTTATTTAATACATGGATTTTTTTTTATTTCACCTAATTTCGGCGTATTTATCCAAAAATTAGAACGGAAAACAAATATTTTAATGAGATTTTTTCGCTTTGATTGTTTGATAGCATTTTCAAACTTTTGTAGCAAAAAAAAAAAACTTTTGTAAATCAGTACCTTCGCGAGTCGAGTATACTTGCATGTTACATTTAATAAGTGACATGTATTGGTGTGAATGTGATGTTTGTTATAGTCATGTGCATATAGATGATATAAAACATAAGCTTACTTATTATCAAAATGATTAAATAACAAATATGTGTTCAACATTCTCAGAACTACTGTAATTTCAGAATAATCTTTCAAGAAAAGTTATTGGATTCTAAACAAATAAATATCGAAGTTTTTAACAAAAAAAAAAACAAATAAATATCGACGTCGAGCATGTCTAAAATTTTTATAGGAGATCTTGAATTATTTGATCCTCATTTTTGTATTTTATGCAAGTTATTAATATTATTTTTAAACAATATAAAGGAAGATGGTCTAAACGAACCAGATTGAAGAAGCTCTAGTTGAAGCTGCTAGGTTCCTAGGAAGAGGAGGCCATAATGATGATATCAATATGAATTCTCTTAATTGTGTTGATCCAAAACTTTACACTATATATAGTGATTACAAGACTCATTAGGTTAGTGATTATTTACAAATATATAATTGACGATATATCTCTTACGTCTTGAGGAGACAGAGAAACAAATGTGTGACTCTGAAGGATAGTTCAATGACTGCGATTGAGAAAGAAATTTAGTGAGTGCATCGGCTAGCTAGTCATTCGTGGAGATATGAATTACTCGCAGTATTAGAATGACAGAGAGATAAATTGGAAAAATTGTATATTGACTCTCATCAAAATGAATGTAGATGGCTATACATTTATATAAAGAAAGGGATTGACCTAATTATCTAACTAATAAAATCATACAAGATATATATATATATATATATATATATATAATCTTTAATGATACAAATCTTTATAATATTTCTATAATATTTATACAATCTTTAATGATACAAATCTTCTAGATCTTCCTATAAGTCATCTTAAACTAAGGGAGGTTAGTGGGAAGATGATCTAGAGAGAGTTTATGGAAGTATATAGACGTGTAAGGCCTGTAATTATATGGATTATTGTGGATTCTCATAGATTTATGCTAACCTCATTGTTTCTTCTACTCTGTTTAAGAAAATCACTCTTCTCTCTCTCTCTCCCTCTCTCTCTCTCTCTCCTTCCTTGGATGCTCTGTAGTTTCATCATAGCCTTTACGTTGATGTTTATTACGTAACCGAAAACATGATTAGCCTCTCATATTTTGATAAATTTTGAGAATACAATGGATAAAGGTATTATTTTGGAAATCATGATTGATGACTAAAAATTTATAGAATCATTATTTCAATAACACTAGACTTTAGTTGAATTGTAAAATCAATAAATACAAAACATTTTGAATAACAAAGGATTTGAAAGTGAGTCACAAAATCACCAAACCAATAACACAAGATTTTGAATAGAATTTAGAAATCATTGTACCAATAACAAGGGAATCTTAAACTTTTAAAAATCTTTAAAAATCATCCTCCCACTAACACCCCTAAAGGTGGAGACGAAGAGAAAGCAGAATCAATGGCTTGAGACTGACATTAGATGATGATGACAATTGCTAGAGGAATGATGGAGCGGGCAAGATGATTTGAGAGCGAGAAGGAGTTGAGAAATGAGGTGATGAGATGATTCGGCAGTGTGAGAGGCCTATGCGGATATGGCGTCGAGTTGAAGCTGTTATTGGATCCAATTAGCGGTTGATATTAGTGCGTCGGCTAGAAGCCATTACCCAAGGCCTTGATTTGCCAATAGAAAAAGAAGCCGAGAGAGCTTGTTATTTTCTTCTTTTGAATTTTTTTTTTGTGGTTAGAGAATAAGAAATCGGACGAAAAATGATAATTTTGAAGCATATTGTTTGAAAAGTTAAACAAGATTAGAAGAAGTTTGACGATGAAAGATTTTTTCCTTCAAAAAGATGGCCAAAGAAATTCTCTTTTTAAATGAAATAACACATGGATGGAAATTTGCAGAACCATCGACGGCTTGAAAATCCTGAAAGTGAAATCAAAATCTCTTTTTTGCAAAGAAAAAAAATCTTGAGAAGCATATAGCGACTTTGCAGAAGCATTCACTTTGTCAAAAGAAAAAAAAAACACAAAAACGGTTAGAAGCAATAATTCGTGGAACCAATATGTCTTACATAAGCATTATGGCTTCATAATTGAGAACATTAAGTCTATTTTAAACTTGAATAGTAAAAGCTCGATGGCATGTATTAAGAGGTTTATGATGAACTTGCATTTTTGGAAGAATGTGGCTTGGAAAAAAGAAATAGAAGAAAAGCATTACGCTTAAAACCAGGAACGAAGTCGTCTTTATACTCAAGATTAAGGGAGTCTTTGTCTTCAGATCAACCTAACTTTGATACAATCTACACAACAAAAGATGAAGGGAGTCTCTATTATGATGACACATCATCATTTGAGAGCAAATAAAAATTTGACATGTGTCAATTAATTAAACATATAAATTAGTTAATATTTCTTTTCTTCTAAAATTTCTAATAAACAAAACTAGATTAATTTTAAATTAATTTTGATAAAAAAGTAAGATATTGAATAATATTACATTCGAAATTAAAAAAAAATTCCGCTTGATTTAATTATCTTCACTGAAATAGCAGTGATATACCAATCTCATTGCAAATAATAAAAAAAACAAGCAAGGTATCAAACTGAAAAAGATATAACATAAAAAATTTGAGATATTAATTATACATATAAAGTAGTTAATACTTCTTTTTCTAAAAAATTTTAAAGCATAATAAACAAAACTAAATTAATTTTAAAATAATTTTGATAAAAAAAGATATTGAATAATATTAAGTTCAAAATTTAAATTTAAATTTCTTTCCCCGCTTGATTTAATTATCTGGAAACTAAAGTTATGACATTTAAAGAGTTATTGAATATAACAAACTCTCATGTATAAAGAGAAGTAGACGAGAAAATAGAAAAAACCAGACGAAATATAAGATAAAATAAATAAAAGACATTTGAAAAAAAGTTTACTAAGATAAATTAACAAAATTTAAAATTATTGTAATAATGAAATTTGGATAAATGAAATGACATCGAAGTGCAAATTGGTATTCGAAAAATAATGTATAGACAAAATCAACTGCATGAGAATAATAATAGTTGAATCATTAATCTAATAAGTATTATATATCAATATTTAGAATGTAAATAAAAAAATATGCACGTTCCGCAGATTCTCTCATAGTATGAAATAATGTAGAATAGAATATTGTATTGAATTGTTCATAATGAATGATATATAGTAATATATATATACACAAGAGTTAAACCTATCTGCAATAGAAATGCAATTTATATGAATCTTATTATATATATCTAAATAGCTTAATCTCTATCACAATAGGATATATAAAAATATTCTTCGGTTTGGGCTTCATGGGCTTTACTTCATAATCGAACTTTGATGATCCATAGTAGTGTTTTTGTAATATACAAATCTTGCTTCCCAAATTATCTCCAATATGCAATATGTCCGCCTGTATATTGTCACGATGAAGTGGTAGTCGAGGTGATGTCTTCCATTCGAGAATGAAATACTGGATTTGCCGACAGATATGTGGCACCGATATTATCACAGTAGACAACTAGGGTTGTTTGTAGGACTATTGAGGTTTGTAAACAAGAAACATATCCAACAGAGTTTAGAAGTTGTGTTGGTTACTATGTGGTACTCGGCTTTGGTAGATGAGTGGACGACACCACGTTGTTTCTTCGACAACAATGAGATACGGTTAGAGCCAAGATAGACAACATAGACGTTAGTGGAGACAAAGTCATCCGTGTCGCCGACCTAGTTACCATCAGAGTAAGAAGGGAGTGCTAATTGTGTGTTTGGGCGAAGTAGAATATCGTGTGAACTAGTGCCAACAAGATAGCGAATGAATCGTTTAACAACATGTCAATGTATATTTGTTGGTTGATGCATGAATTACAAGAGGCGATTGACCACGAAGGTCAATTTCTGGTCTGGTGAGCTGAAGTATTGTAAGCTCCCAACAACGGTCTGATACTCCAATTCGATACTCCGATGGATTTGCTAGTTTGTTACCGGATTAGAGAGATAGTTTTAGAGTTGGCGTCATTGGGGATGAAATCGGTTTGGCATTGAGCATGTTCAACCATGTTAGGAGCTCGATTATATAACATCGTTGTATCAGATGGAGACCCGTAGTGGTTTGTGTTGCCTCAATACCTAAGAAGTATCATATTGTTCAAGGATCTTCTATTGAAAATCTGTTGGCGAGACACGCGATGTATTGTTGGAGGTGGGTTTTGTTGCTTCGGGTGATCAAGATGTCGTCAACATATACCAAAATAAGTACATAACTAGTCACATCACGCTTACAAACAGGGATGTGTCGGTGGAACTGTTGGTGAAGCCAAGTGTCAGGAGATGATTTTGTAGTTCTTGGTATCATGCTCGAGAAGCTTGATGGAGTCCATATAACGCTTTCTTGATTTAGCAGACATAGTTTGGCTTGTCTTTGTCTACAAATCCTTGTGGTTGGGCGACATAAACTTCATTGTAAGTGTTCCTTATAAGAATGCTTATTGACATCAAACTGTCGGATACTCCAATACTTTTCTTTCACGGCAACATGAAGAAAAAATCAAAGTGTGGTGGTCTTGATTATAGGACGAAAAGTTTTATGGAAGTCTTGTCCTTGTTGCTGGTGGAAGCCCTTTGCAATGAATCGAGCTTTGTACCTGTCAATCATCCCGTTAGGAAAATATTTGATAGTAAAAATTCATTTACCACCTACGATATTCTGGTGAAGATTCGGCGATACTAAGACATAAGTGTCGTTTCAGATGTTCGCATTAATTTCATTAGACGTGGCCTCACTCCATTTCGGGTCTTTCAATGCTTTGGCAACAGTTTTGAGAATCATTGGTTTGGCAATGATTGTTATAGCAGTGAGAATAAACTTTTTTGGGTTTGGTGGTGTGGTTTAAGAGTGAGTTCTCATGGGTTGTATGTTTTGAGATCTTGAGGATTGGTGCAGTGTCGAAACTGGTACGGAGGAGGAAAAAGACGGGTTAGCATTAGGGCTCAAGGGAGGAGAAGTATTTCGTGAGTGCGGTGTTTTTAGGTTTGGCTGAGGAACTAGATATGGGCTTTGTTCTAGGCTCAAATTAGTACGATTGAAGAGTTAGGTTCTGTTGCAGAAGACGTTGAAGACAAAGTCACATCTTCAGGCTGTGATGGAGATTGATTTACTACCATTTGTGGGAAAGCCAGAGCACGACGGTGACTGTGGCGGAGCTATACGAGTCTCGCTGGTGGGATAACAGTGGCAGTGAGGTATGTGGTTGTTGGATTTGCAAGTAGGAAAAATTAAGATTGTGGTGAAGGTTCAGTTAGGGAGGCGGATGAGAAAGTTTTTCCACGAACAAGACGTGTCTCGATTTGTAGCAGAAGCAACTAATGGTAGTATCTAAAGATAGATACGCACTTTGAGCGACTGAATAAGTATCTGAGATTGACACATGAAGTAGAGCGAGCATCAAGTTTGTGTGTGGAATACGATCTCAACCAGGGAAAGCATAAACAACTTTATACACGCAACTTGAGATAGTTCGAGTTCTCGCTGAAAATCATGTGATAAGGTGAATCTCTGTTGAGTATTGTGCTGATCACTCGGTTGATGAGATTCAGTGCAACGACGAAGGCATAACTTCGGTAAATAGATTAAGCCCGATTTTGATGACATGTCTCTGTTTCCATTCAGAGATGTCATTGTGTTGTGCGCATGAGGTGGGTGATACCTTGAGTTGAAGGATCAATCTTAAGGCGATGAATTCTTCGCCATTGTCGGAGTACAGTGTCAATCTTTTATTTAAGTTTGTTTTCGAACGACAGTAAAAGTTATAAAAGTTTCTTTGACTTGAGATTTTTTTATGGAATTGAGTCATGTGTATAAGGTGTAATAATCAACAATAACTAGATAGTATTTGTAGCCATCAATTGAAATCATTGGAGGTGTCTAGATATCGATAGAAAGATATTCGAGTGCATGAGTAGAATATCTTTTTCAGCAATAAAAATTTGATGACTTTTATTGATTAAACATTATGAGCAAGAGAAATTGTCTTGGGAAAAACTAGAAATAGGTAAATTATTGGACAACGATAGTTTTTTGGACGGGTGGCCGAGTTTGGAATTCTAGGAGCTGAGGGTTGCTTTTGGTGTTGGTGAGGCGAAAAAGAATACGACAAAGGTAGAGGTAACCGGCCACTAGTATAACTCGTGCTTAGTTTTATCTTGGTAGGTTCTCGTGTTGAGCTCCTTCACCTGAAAATGATAGAAAAGAATTCCACCAAAATCTGATTAGCGTTGCATAAACGAGATATATAAATTAAATTCTTCTAAATCTCGATCAAATGTCATTAATGTTAGCATCAAGATTTATGTTTGAATTCCTATCAAATTTCACTAATATTAGCATAAAAAAATTCATCTTTTCCTTCCTAAGATTTTTTTTTCCATCGTAAGGTTTATAGGATCTCGCTTGTACGTCAAGAGCTCAGAAAGTGGAGCTGCCTACTTAAATGTTTCCTTACATAAAGCTTAACGTATGTACATTACTTAAATATTAAAGAACCAAGATTACTCTTTCTTGGATTAGGGAAGCATCGTTTCTGACACTAGAATTTTAATTTGGAGAAATGGGTTTATTTAATGGATTGGTAGGTGGATAAATCATAACCTTCAACAAGTCGTTTTCATTTCCAACAATCAGAGGATGTTTATATTGGTCACGTCGAGTTGTCGGAGACGGTGATATTCTCATTATTGTTGGTATTCGTAACGATTTATAAAAAATTTATAAATATATTTACGAATTTAATTTCCAAGAACCGTGCAAATATTGACTTTGAATCTAATCTACGGGGTATCGAATATACCTGGAAAATACGCAGCGGAAAGATAATCTGGATTTGAATCGAGGTTTTAAGCACTCCATGTATCGTGCCTCTACCGGTATCCACACATACACAAACTGGATCGAAGGGGGTGCTAGCATCGTTGAGATCAAATCTCAAATCAGACAAATAATTTGTCTCTGTATATTTTTAAGGTTTTTTTCCTCTGTTTTTCTTGGTTGATCATTATTGTTATGACTATTACTTAAATAATAGATTAATGACCGACCTAAAAATATGAATTATATGTACATGGGCCTAGCCCAATAAGTCAATATTAATTCCATATAATTCGATTACTATATATATATATATATATATACAATATTATTCTTTTATTTATCATATAAACAAAAAAAATAATATTAAACCCCTAATAAACTTTGATCCAATTGCTTAAGTGTGTGACCCTGTAGGATCGTATAATATTAGTAACATATTCAAAATCTATAGATTATAAGCGGTCTCTAGCAAAACATTATAACCCCTAATATTATATGATTTATTGAACCTCGACACTAAAACTTTATTCAGAGTAAAGTACAAATGATTTCAGGACATTCCCAACAATCTCCCACCTGTATTGGAATCATCTATTCATATAATCCCTTTGTCCAAATATCCCGATCTAACCATAAGGCAAGAAACAATGTCATCGTTATATAGTCAAACCACGTTTACCGAAATTTTATTTATACTGATTAAACAAACATTTGATATTCACCTCGTTTGAGCATGACCATATATTTCTCATTGTCAAATCTTCGATAGGTCCAAAGATATCTCTCTCATTATATAGGTGAGACAAATCTCCTCTTGTTCCATCCATGTTCCTTAAACACTTTTGAGTACACCTAATCAATGCCTTTATAATTACCTTTTACGGTTGATGTTTGACAAAGTCAAAGTGGACTAATCCATGTATAAGAAAACATGATGAACTCAGGTCAAAGGTCTATACTCTATAGTTGTAATGAGAAACTCTAATGACACTCATATAACAATCTTGTAGAGTTCTCATAGCAGATCAGTCCGATAATGTGTTCTCTAACACATTAATCTATGTGAATACGACATATCAATGACTCCATGAAACATAGTCATCAACCACCTCACATACTAGTCATCCATAGTTATTAATGCCCCTGCTTAATAACCTGACTATGGACCTCAATAATTTATGTCATTTATCACTTATAGGGTTTTATGATCAAGTCATGTATTTCATGACCTATAAGAACAATATAAATTGTTTTGGGACTATTATTCAATTATCCAACAATCAAATAATACATGAAACTAATTTCATTACTTCAAACATAGAAAATTCTATGTTTACCCAACATCAATTCCGGAAACAAAGCTCCCACTAAACCCAAGAAACAAAGCTCCCACTAAACCGCAAATTCTTACTCCCACTATTCCTTTTGAAACTATTCTTCCTTAGAAAAAATTTTGTCCAAGTAACAAACAATTTGTTCTTTACTTCATCGTTGAGTTCTTTGAACACTTCAAAGAACCATGTGAATGAATTATCATATGACCATTAATGAAATAGTAACTTTCTTTGGCTTTTCAAAATCATTAGTTCTCATACATCTCTATGTATGAGATCTAACAAATCACTAGCTCTTTCACTAATTTTAGTAATAGAGCGTTGGTCATTTTTCCGGTAAATTAAGAGCACATAACTCATGAGATTCTAAATCAAATGAGTTTAGGAAATCCATCGTTATGAAATTTCAAAATGTCTCATTTACACGATCCAAATGACAAAGCCAAAATAAAAGTCAAATTTCAGTCATAAGAAGATTCAAATGTTATAGACGATTAGACTCTGGCTTAAAACATAAATCTCATTAATAAAACTTTATCATGAATTTTAATCACAATATATCTAAAGCTTGTTTTATTAAAAACATCAAATTCTTCTAAATCCAAATTTAAAGAAAATAATAGTATTACTCAAAATAAATTGATAAAGAAAAACCCTTTAACTCTAGTCAGTTCTACAGAAAAATAAAATGCTCTTACATCTAATCCAATAACTCTTACTCAATTCCTTGGTAGGTCCATTTTATACTTTCTCCACATCTCTACTTCTATTAAGGTTCTGCACAACTTCATAAATGTGAGTACCACAACTGGTATCCAATACTCAACAAGTAGAATTAAACTTAGTAACTTTTACTTCTATAACATTTTTATACCTGGAGAAGAAGACTCATAACTCTTCTTTTTTCAGCTCCTCCAAGTACTTCTTGCAATTTCTCTTCCAACGTCCAGTACCATTACAATAATGACACTTGTCATAACCAGAAGGACCATGTTTAGACTTTTTGGAAATTTTCAGACTTTTCAGATTTATCAACCCAATCCGTCTTACCATATCCTTTGTCTTTACCATGTTTCTTAAACTTATTACCCTTTTGCACCATCAAAACATTAGGATTTTCCTTCTTGATGTTTTGCTGAGCAGTTTTAAGCATCCCATGCAACTCAGACAAAGTCTTCGTCAAGTTGTTCATGTTATAGTTCATAACAAATTGATCATAACTTGGCGGCAATATTGCAGGATTATATATGTCAACTCTTGACTCATAGGGCAATCCAGTTTTGCCAAGTTATCGATATAACCCATCATCTTTATGACATGCGGGCTAACTGGGTTGTCATGTCACAGCTTGCATTCAATGAGAGATTTAACCGTCTTATATCTCTCAGTTCGTGCTTGTTCCTGAAACATCCCTTTCAGGCTAGCTATCATGTCTACCGGTGACTCAACGTTCTCATACTGCTTTTGCAATTCTGAGTTCATTGTAGTCAACATAAGACAACACACATCAACCCTATCACTGACATGCTTATCCCAAGCATTCCTTTTTGCATGAGAAACATTTGACTTAGGCTTTTCAGGAAGCTTCTTTTCTAGGACATATTCCTTCTTTTCCTGTTTGAGAACGATTCTCAGATTGCGGTACCATTTAAGGAAAATTGATCCATTGAGTCTTTCCTTCTCAAGGACAGATCGAAGTGAAAAGACATTGTGGGAGTTTAACATAACTGTCAGAAAAGAACAAGAAATTTTAAATTGATGTTCAAGAATTTTAAGTAGTCTCAACAATTAAGAACTCTCATTACACTCAAAACAACTTTTCCTCAAACTAAGTATAATGAACCAAGATCCATATTTCACATAAATTCTAGTGAGCTTTGGCTCATCGCCCAAATGCAAACTATTTAGGT
Organism: Anastatica hierochuntica; assembly: GCA_900406275.1. Taxonomy (NCBI): domain Eukaryota; kingdom Viridiplantae; phylum Streptophyta; class Magnoliopsida; order Brassicales; family Brassicaceae; genus Anastatica; species Anastatica hierochuntica. The sequence goes on along the minus strand of OVAN01000147.1, from coordinate 515 downwards.
AAGCAACCAAATTGCTAATTATATCCAATATAATTCATGGTTGTGGATGACATCTTATGTCTAATCCAACCTATGTCTCTAAGCCCAAAACCGTTTTGATAGCCTAGTCAAGTGAACTAATCTCTTTTCATATGGTAACCATTACCATCTGCTTCACTCATGTAATTGTGGGCACCCTACTTGGCAAGCCCATCACACAATGAAATAAGTCTTGACAGTTGACAAGATTGGGGAGACATAAAACCTAGATATTAATTGAGGAACTCAATTTTAATCCAATTTTATTTTTTTAAAAAATTTATATCTAATATAAATTATTAAAATTTAATTAATACAAATCTAATATGCATATTTAATTGGATGATAAATAATGAAATTTACTTTAATCAAATGAAAATAAATAATTCTTTATATAATTAATCTTAATTAACTCTAGTATCCTAATCGAATTAGGATTAATTTTAGGGATGATTTCAAAAATGACTCAAAATTGTTGGTCAAACACAAAAATGACC
>OVAN01000146.1:0-84079 GCA_900406275.1 Anastatica hierochuntica | reverse complement strand
ATTTTCCTAAAACTCATAAGAGTTTGAATAATCACTTGTTTGGATTCTCTCGCATATGCATGCATGTACATAATTGAGGTTGACAGTAGAAGGGGATTAATGAGAGTATTTATTAAAGACAATGGACCAACCTATGCCTAATTTCAATGAAACTCAGTCCCGGGAATTGATTGAAAGCTATCGGATAAGACTTTTAACTAAGTCTAAAATCTTGTTCCAATAAACTTTAAGGTGGAAGTAAGATTTATTCGCAAGTATTCCGACTATTGAATTTTACGTGAATCCGTCTCGGACTAGTTCGGAATAATGGGTATCCGAAAATTTGAAAATCCTCGAACTGAATTTAAAATTCGAAATACCCGCAAACCTTTGATCGAATCCAAATCTAAAATCCAAAAACCCGAAAATAACTTGAAAAATTTGAAAATCTCAATATACTTGAACCCAATTTGGTACTCAAAAAACCCAAAAATTTCGAACCGAATATGAAACATGAAATACCGAAAACCTCGATCCGAATTCGAACATGAAACTCGAAAAAAATTAGAAAAATGTTGAATCCGCGAAATATATCCGAACCCAAAATAAGATATACTCGAGTTTCAATATGTTTATTAAATCCATCCGAATTCGAACATAAAACTCGAAAAAATTAGAAAATGTTGAATCCGCGAAATATATCCGAACCCGAAATAAGATATACTCGAATTTCAATATTTTTACTAAATCCAATATGAATTCGAGAAAATTAAACTCAATCTAAACTGTTCAGAATCCGAACGAATTCTATAGGGCTGGAGTTCGGGACTCAAACTCTATTGTGCGGACCCCAACCCCAACCCTACATAATTCCACAACATTTGATATTCGATCTATGAAAAAATGAATAGTTTTAAGACGGCCCGTGAAGCCTTATCATTTCGGCCTACATTTTATAAACTCTTTTAAGCAACAAACAACATCAAAAAAGAAAAGAGTTGTTGTTTAGGTCTTATTGGGTGTGAGTTTTAACTTTAAAGGGATGTATTACTAATGATGAAGAATGAGACCCACCCACGACGCGTAACTATGAGAATTTTGCTAAAGTCGTTTTCGTCGTCCTCCTCGTCGTCGTCGTCTCCTCGTGGGTCCTTTATAAAGTTTAAACCACCTAAACACCTCACGCGCCATTTTTTTGTCGACCACTTCTTCATTTCCATATGTTATTGTCTTTTTACCTATCCCCCAACAGTGTTGGGCGTTCGGGTATCCGACCGGTTTTGGGTCGGATTCGGTTTTGATTCGAGTTCCTAACTGCAGTCCTACGGTATTCGTTTGTATTTTTAGTTTTCAATACAGGTTCGGTTCGGACAGATACATATTCGGGTAATTTCGGGTCAAGTATTCAGGTTTCGATATTTCAGAATTTTTCGGGTATTTCGGGTATTTTTAGCTTATTTCTGGATTGTTCGGGTTTTTACGGGTATTTTGAAATATTTTATCGGATATTTTGAATATTTTTTGGGTATTTGGATATTTCGTGTTCGGGTTTGGTTTTTCGAGTTCGGGTCGGGTTCAGGTACTACTCGAAATCCGAAATACTTGAAGACAAGACCCGTTCAAATATTTTCTTAGTTTGAGTTCGGATTCAGTTCAGATATTTCGGATCGGTTTCGAGTTTGGGTTCGAGTTTCGGGTAAAACGCCCACCCGTACCCAACACTATCCACATATAGTTTGAAAATATATATCTAAAATTTAAAAAATAAATTTATCATTTATCATCAAATATACACGTGTACAAAATATAAAATTTATTTATTATGAGTATATACTGTATAGTATGATGTAAAGTTTACTCAAAGGGTTGCTTCAAGATTTATTCACGTCTATGTCTCTCTCTATCTCACATCCAACGATTCTTATTTGATTTTGAAAGTTTTAAACGGCTGCGATTTTTAGGAATCTACCAAAAGTAGTTTAAAACACATCCAACGGTTCAGATTTGTTTTTTTCATAATTTTACCTTTCACATTCACGAAGCCTTTTTGTTGTTTGTTAATGGAGATTCCTTCCTATTTCATCGTCATTTCTAAAATCCTCTTTACAAAATCTCTCCGTCGCATGACTTTGACTTGTTCCGACTTTCACTTCTCCGTCGCGAAGTAAACTTTATTTTCCGATCGAATCAGCTCTCTCTCTCTCTATACATTAAGGTAAAGGAGGATTCTTTCTCTCTCCGGTGATTGTGATTGTGATTATGCTCTCTGATAGATTTTGAAATTAGGATTTGTTTGAACTTTTGTTGCGTAAATCTGTATTAGTTGTTGACCAACGGCGGCGTTGCTCCTCCGTTGGGAGAATATGAATTTGGAACGAGGTCGGTCGCATCAGATTTGAATCGATTCGGTTAATTTTGGTCAAACTATGGAGTCGACGAAGGTTTGCATGAATACACAGTGCGGAGCGGCTTCCACTTCCGGCGAATGGAAGAGAGGATGGCCGATGCGATCCGGCGAGTTAGTTTCTCTCTGCGATAAGTGTGGGTAAGCTTCTTCACTCTTTTCGTTTGATTTGGTTCGTTTTTTGTGTATGCGTGAATGTTTTGTGTGTTTTTCGATAGGTCTGCTTATGAACAATCCATTTTCTGCCAAGTATTTCACGGCGAAGAATCTGGTTGGAGAGAGTGTAGTTCATGTGGCAAGGTGAAGCTAAATCCATGGCTTACGCAAGCTCAATAGATTCTTATTGCTTTTGATACTTATGTATTAGTTCGTTTTATCAGCGTCTTCACTGTGGATGCATTGCTTCAAGGTTTATGATGGAGCTTCTTGATAATGGCGGTGTTAGTTGTATAAGCTGCGCCAAGCAAGCCGGACTCTTTTCTGTAAGACTATTTCCCCTCTCTTTTGAATCAACTTCTTGGTAGGGTCTTGGATTCTTTTTTCACCATACTATTGCTATCTTTCTTACAGATTAACGGTAGGGACTTCCCTTCATTTGCTTCAGCAGAGAATGTAGGCAGTGTTCTTGAAAGGGCAAATCTAAACCACTTGCTTCATTTTCAAACACTCGGCCCCGCCCAATCATTTCTACAAATGAAACAAGAAGAATCTATGCTTTCTGCCAGACACAAAGTTGAGAAGAAAGAAGTGCAGGAATTATCTGTACAGCCAAACTTGAGCATTTCACTTGGACCTACGCTTATGACAAGCCCGTTTCATGATGCTGTTGTTGACGATAGAAGCAGGACTACGCCGATTTTCCAGCTGGCCCCTCAGTCCAGGCAACTGCTTCCAAAACCTGCAAATTCAGCTCCTACTGCTTCTGGCATGGAGCCTAACGGGAGCCTGGTGTCACAGATTCATGTCGCTCGGCCTCCTCCAGAAGGTCGCGGGAAGACGCAACTGCTTCCACGTTATTGGCCTAGGATTACTGACCAGGAGCTGCAACAATTATCTGGACAGTATCCTCATCTGTATGTTCATAGTATCGTCTTTCTGTTTCTTATTCTACGTTTATGCACTATTGTTCACTGCTAAGGAGTCCTTAACTGTTTATTCTCCAAGCTCAAACTCCAAAATTACACCGCTCTTTGAAAAAGTTCTGAGTGCAAGCGACGCCGGTCGTATTGGTCGACTGGTTCTTCCAAAAGCATGTGCAGAGGTAACTTGTTTCTCTGTATGCTTATTTGATATTCCTAAATTGTAGCTATCTAAATGCGGGGTACCTAAGTATCCTTTTATGGTGGTATGTAGGCATATTTCCCCCCAATCTCTCAACCCGAGGGCCTCCCGCTAAAGATACAAGACATAAAAGGGAAAGAATGGGTGTTCCAGTTCAGGTTTTGGCCTAATAATAACAGCAGGATGTATGTTTTGGAGGGCGTGACTCCTTGTATACAGTCCATGCAGCTGCAAGCTGGTGATACTGGTACATTTTTAATCCTTTCGGTTCATTAGCTACACCCGTAGCAGGTTGAGGAACTTGGGTGGGATTAAATTAAACATTGGTGTTAAAGTGTTTTGACAATTTTTTTGTGTTCGATTAGGACAGTAATTACTAGGTCTGATGCCTTGGATTTTTCCTTGTTCTCTGCAGTAACGTTCAGCCGCACAGAGCCTGAAGGAAAACTTGTAATGGGATACCGTAAAGCGACAAACTCTACAGCAGCACAGGTAAAGTATGCCAACTCCATATTGAGATAACCGTTGCATAGCAGATATGCATAATAAGTAGACAGTTGCCTCCCTAGGAATTAGACACAGCCCCGGTGAAGTGAAGTATTGAATTAAAAAGATTTCTTTCTGGTGCTCTTAGAATATGCTTTCAGTGAAAGATTTTTTTACTGTGGTATCTTTAGATGTTCAAGGGAAGCAGTGAACCCAATCTGAACATGTTTTCCAACAACTTGAATCTGGGATGTGGTGACATCAACTGGTCTAAACTTGAGAAGTCTGAGGACATGGCAAAAGATAATTTATTGCTTCAGTCGCCCCTAATTTCTGCTAGGAAACGGGTTCGGAACATTGGCACTAAGAGCAAGCGACTGCTCATGGATAGCATAGATGTTTTAGAATTGAGACTAACTTGGGAAGAGGCACAGGAACTGCTGCGGCCTCCCCAATCCGCAAAACCAAGCATCTTTACAGTTGAAGATCATGATTTTGAAGAATATGATGTGAGTTGTTGTTTTACTTGTCTATTTTCATTTCTCAAAAGCAGCTTAACCTTTGCACTGTATTTTCTGAAAACTCATGTACTTGCTGCTATGCAGGAACCACCAGTTTTCGGGAAGAGGACCGTTTTTGTGTCTCGTCAAACAGGGTGAGGCCTCATGTACTATGTAATGATAGGAATTAGAAGAATGAAGCTCATTTGGAATGGTCAAAGAAATGTAGTTAGCGAACGTCTGATTATTTAGTTCTTATATGTGGTCCTTGAATTCTCAGGGAACAAGAGCAATGGGTGCAGTGCGATTCTTGTGGGAAATGGAGACGGCTTCCTGTGGACATTCTTCTTCCACCGAAGTGGTCTTGTTCCGATAATCTCTTGGATCCTGGCAGGTAAACAAGATTGCTATTCATGTGCTTGACCTAGACTAGTTACCACCACACGGCATTGCTCAACTTTCTCCAGAAATAAATATCAATCTATTTTGAGTTGCCGTTTGTATCACTAGGTCTTCATGTTCAGCACCTAATGAACTCTCGCAAAGAGAACAGGATACACTTGTCCGGCTGAGCAAAGGTATGATACTCACTTATTACGAGTATGTTCCATTATAAACTTGTTTACACAGAAATTAAAGTTTCGTTTCCACAGAGTTCAAAAGGAGGAGACTGGCATCATCAAGCGAAAAGCTAAACCAGGAACAGGAGGGATCTCCGCTGGATACTTTAGCAAATGCAGTCATAACCACAAACGGCGGACAAGGGGATACTGTGGTTGCAGCAACGACCAAGCACCCAAGACACAGGGCAGGGTGTTCGTGCATCGTCTGCAGCCAACCGCCAAGCGGAAAAGGCAAACACAAGCCGTCATGCACTTGCACTGTGTGCGAGGCAGTGAAGAGGCGTTTCAAAACGCTGATGATGAGGAAGCGGAACAGGGGAGAAGCAGGGCAGGCAAGCCAGCAGGCGCAGTCAGAGAGCAGAGACGACACAGAAGTAGAGAGCATTCCAGCGGTTGAACCATCCACCGCAGGGGGAAACATCGACTTAAACACAGACCCGGGGGCTTCGCGAGTCAGCATGATGAGCCTTCTCCAAGCTGCAACATTTCCTCTAGAGGCATATCTGAAACAAAAAGCTGTTTCCACCAATACAGCAGCAGAGCAGCAAAGCAGTGATATGGTTAGCACAGAGCACGGTTCATCGTCCGCGGCACAAGAACATGATAAAGACACAAACGGAGCTCGTGATCCCCTAAGCTAACAACCCCTTTGGAATTGAATCATACATGATTGTTATTTATACAAAACCTTCTTCGGTTTCGTCCCAAATTTGTGGAGTGGTTAGGACCATTCCGCAAATTGTCAATCGAAGAAATGAGGAATCGATTGTTTCCTTTTGTAATTCTAGTGTTTTTGGTTTGGTGTGTGTGTGTGTGGTGAGAGGCTTGAGAGGGAGACAGAGATGAGAGAATCTTGTTGAGGTTTTTGGAAATACGTAGCACAAACCAACATAATCTTTGACGATTGTGATTACTGTATATAACTTTCGAATTAATCCGGTTTAACTTAACCGAACTCATCCAATAACTTGCCTTTTTTGTAACTGGTTCAATTTGACAGTTTTTGGAGATTTCTAATTCTCAATCTATATAGTCAAATACGATTTCAACAACGTCGAACCAACAAGAGTACCTGTCTTGTCTTAATTGAACCAGTTAACCGGAACACAATGCACAAATCGGCTTAGTCTTTTCAGTGGTTTACTCATGAAGCAAGACTAATAAAACCATTATATAAACGCACTTTCAGTTCAATGGACTTGAAACTATATTGTCATTTCCTTCAAAGTAGCTTAAGATCCCAGTTTTCAGCTGCAGAAAAGGTTTTAACATATTGAGAAAGATTTAGAAACAGATGAGAAGTGGTTATTGTGAAATATATCAAACAAGTTATAGAACCTTTTCGATTGCATTGGCCGTGCCTGAGACTTCTTGTGATTGTTTTCTGAGCAGACTGATCCGATCTTCCATTTGACGATTATGTTCTTCAGCCTAATAAGTGGATGAAAACGAAAAAAGAAATCAGTTCAAAGATGGCAAAGATAAACAACTGGCTGGGGTTTTTGCAATCGTACCCTTTGAAGCAAACCTGTTAATTTTTGTATCTCGCTCTTCTTAGCTGCTGTAAGATCATTTGCTATTTCCATTAAATTTGTCCTGAGCACTAGCCAATGTCATAATTTTGCATAGTAGCAAACAAAAACTGGATCAAGCGGGCATGTGATGCGAAACCTACTTATCTGAAAACAAGGGATCCAAACTTTGTTCTTCGATCAGCTGCTCGACTTTATCAAGAATTGGTCCAACCTGCAAAAAGAGAAAAGCTTTCACTCACATAGGATTTTGACCAAGTCCCTCACTTCACACAAAAGAGGAACTTCTTTACTAGTGATACCAAGCAACATTTCAACAAGTTCCAAAAGTAGCACAGAGATGTTTTATCAACAACGATACCTGAAATTCTTGACAAACTGCATCAAACTCACCCTGCCAAATGGTGTAAACGTTAACGACGAGTTTCTCATTGATCACACACCATGATGAACCCATTACATGCTTGTACCTCACGATAATTGGACTGATTTTCAGAGTAAAAGAGTTACCTCTAGTGTCTGATGCAAATTCACAATAACCTAGAAACATATGTCAAAGAGAGAGAGAGAGAGGATACGTTAAAAAAGCGTCTCCTTGAGACCAATGGTTGATAAGGTGATTGAAATGGGATAGTAAAGAGAGTAGTAACCTGAGTATATAACCGATGAAGCAGTTTTTGCTCGGCCTCGCTGAATTCCGAGAAAATGTCAACAAAATCCTTGAAGATACACCCGAAGAAACATCAAAAAACTCAGAACTTTTACAGTTTAACCAAGAAGACTGCCATAGAGATAGACGACATTATTCTCAAACAAGATGACCACTCATGGGGAGAGTTTCGAGTAATCATCAAACTGAAATACGAAAGTCACACACACACAAAATCTAATTGGCGATAGTTCGAGTTCAGATATATCAATCATTCTAAAGCAACTTCTTCACTTGAATGTCCCGAGTAACCACATTCACCTTGAATCTGAACATACCCAAACAAATTCGAATTTGTTCACTAGAATCGATTCTAAACTTAAACGTCTCTTCGCGATGAAACTCACGATACAATCTTAAACCTTAAAAAAAGCAGAGCCATAAACCAAAATTACCTGCTCGGAGCAAGCAGTGAGAAGAGGACGAACAACAGATCTGAATGATTTCTTCAGATCCGATTGTCTAGAACCCGGAATATCCGTTTCGTAACCCGAATTCTCCATAGAACCCGATCGAACTGAGAATAAAGATGCAGTTTCCAGAAGAAGCTACGAGTGAAAATGAAAAACAAGTGAGTGTCTCGTGAAAGGAGATGATGAAGAAAATTTATTAAATTCAGTTTAATATATTTATGGGCCCATATAGGCCCAATGAAATCAATGGAAGATGAAGAAAGAAATGGTGTGGTTTTGGTATGGTTTGAATTTTCACTTATATTACTTAATTTAATCGGGTATCCGAAGCTGAACCGAAACCGCAAAAATTTAAACCGAATTCGAAACGAAATTTATAAATAACCGAGTGAGATCTAAACTTCTAATCCCAAAAATCCGAACCTCGAATAAATCTAAACCGATTTCGAAATATTCCAATACCTCCAAGTTTGCGCGTAGTGGGTAATTAACAATAGAGAGGTGGGGTTTGGGGAAGGGAAGCCGGAAAATGGGACCCACAACACGCAAAGAGAAGCTGGTAAGGTTGTCTCTTCGTGGGTTCCTCTCTCTTTCAAACCTACTCACGCGCCATTTTGGTCGACCACTTCTTTCAATTATTGTTCTCGCTTCTTACCTATTCCCAAATCAAATATTATTTTAATCCATTGCAAATTTTTAATTTTATAATTAATTTATTTTTTTTGGTCAAATAAATTTTTAATTTATTTATCAAACCTAAAGAATATCTCAAGAGGCTTTGTAGTTGGAATCACTTGTGGAAACCGTTTGCTTTTTGTAGATTGTTGAGTACAAACCATTTTCTTTTTTAAGCATATAGTTTAAACTTACTCAACATACAAATGGTTTTAAACATACAATTTAGAAGAAATTCGTTAAATAATTATCCCAAAATATTTAAGGGTTCCAATTTCCGTTAATCTTTTATTTTCAAAATTATATATTTTATTTTTTAACTTTACGTATTTATTAACATAAGATTTATTAACTTTATTTGGAAAAGCCTAACTATTATATTAAAGGAAAAATGTATCAAAGTTGAATTAATTTTTAACTTTTTTTTGGTATCTAACAAAATCTCCACTATAAGAAACAAATAAAGAATATGAAAAGAGGAAAGGAAATCTAAAGTTATTAAAAAAAAGGAATCTAAAGCTAAAGAAAAATTAAAAAATGGAAATGTGAAAGATGAATAAAATGTAGCGCGTGGGTTTCACGAGAGAGAAACGAGAGTTGGCTAAGAAACAATCTCAAAAGGCTGTTGTATACAAATCGTGTATAAAAATTACGGTTCCTCCACCACATGTTTTCATCATTCTCTTCTTCTTTCATAATAATCAAATCTCTTCTTCTTCTTCTTCTTCTTCTTCAATAATCGTAGCCATGGGAGTCGCAGTTCTTCATCCTCAAGACTGTTTGAAACAACCTTTCTCTCATATGAAATATCCTCGTAACCCTAGCTCTTGCCCCAACCGCCACAAAAAGCCAAACTCTAACCGCACTCGCCGTAGTCCGCCGCGTAACCAGGCTACCAGATCTGCTCCTCCTGTAGCGCCGCCGCTTCCTCCTTCTCGCTCTGCGGTCTCTTCCTCCGTCCCAAAGGGAACCGTGAAGAAGAATCCAACTAACGGCGCCGTCTTTGGCCAGTTGAGAATCCTGAAGCGCGGCGAGGAGATTCCGACGGAGAAAACGGTAGATCCGGTCATGGAAATTCCAGATCTGGGATCTAAACGTCGGATCCGACCAGATCCGAGTTTGATTCAGAGTCAGATCCGTCTCTACAACCGTAAATCGAAAACCGCTCCGTTTTACGCCGGTCCTGTGACTATGACCTCGCCGCCTCCAAGCGACGTTCCGGTTCCAGCTTTCTTCAACGCGAAAAAAACCGTCTCTATGTTCCAAGCCGCCGACGCAACCAACGATCTTATTAGAATCCTCCGTCTAGACATCGCGTGACATCGTCTCTCTCCGATCTCAATCTCCGATCATCATTTCGCCTTTATCAAAAGCCATCGTAAAAATTCTCCGGCGACGACGAAATCTAGAAGATGAAGAAACCATCTTCGTTATGAAAAAAAACGTTTCGAATCTTCCTTTATTTTTTCAAGGGGAAAGATCGAAATTATATTTTCTTAACAGGTCTTAGTTTCTCTTCTTAGGGGTTTTTAGTATCTTTCATTATGTAGGAGTATTTGTGTATAGGCTTGTTATAATCTCTTATCTCTTTGCGTTTTAATAATTTCTGGGTAAATTATAGTTTATGTTCTTCGTTAGGGTTCATCGTATGTGTTTAAATTAGGTTTTTTATATGTTTTAATTAAGTATTAGAGAGATGTAATTTACTGGTGAGATGAAGCTCTTATTAGGTTTCTTTGTAATCTCAGTGTTTACAATTCTCTGTATTTATATATCTTTTAATATTATGGAGTTTAAGTTTTTTTTTTAATCAGTGTAATGAAATTTTATAGATCAATAGATGAAACATCAAAATGGAAAATGATCTTGCAAATTAAAGTGGGTGTTTTAAAATCATTTGATCTTTAATCTTTCAAAGTCAAACTTTAACAAAAATGTAAAATGAAACTGGGTATATATTTTTCCCTAATTGAGTGTGAGGTTTATCATTACCCAAATACATAATTAATGTAACAAAATGGTTATAAAGTCCTTTTTGGATTAATTAGAGTGCCACTTGATTGGTTTGTCTCAACTAATTGTGTCTACACACACTTGTGAGTTTTAAAGTCTTTTTTTTTTTTGTTGTGGTTCAACGATTTTAAAAATGTAATAATCACAAGTTTTTGAATTGGACCCAAGAGTTGAAAAGGCCCACTAAGGCCCGTTAAAAGCCCATTTATTCATCCATAACTTTAACAATAGCTCTGTTACTGTTAAAGAGTCCACAATTTTTCAATTGTTAAGCATGACGTGTTAAAAAGACAACGAATTAAATTTTATATAATCACCAAAACCATTTAGCCATGTCACTTTTCGTTGTAATAAATTTATACAAAACAATAACAAAAAAAATAAATATGATGATATGCCCTAATGAACAAAGTGGAGGAGATTTTATACCTAGCCAGACAAATAAAGCAAGAACCCTAAATTAAATTTCCCAATTTTTATTTAAAAAAATTAAAAAGAGTTTTTGTTTTTATTGTGGAAAGTTTACAAATATTTTACATACCCTTTCCCTACACAACTCACTTTCTGGGCCCCACTTTTTTTTTCATTCATTTATTTACTTTTTTTTTTTGGCGTTTTCATTTATTTACTCAAAAATGAAAATAAACTCCAAATCTTTAATCCATCTAGTCACGGAATGTTGCGTTTTTGCATCGATATTAAAATGGGAAAAAGATTAATATTTTCTCAAAAATAAAAATATAATAAAGACAAAATGAAAATGAAAAAAAGGGAAGAAAGAAAAGAGAGAGAGAAGAATAATTTTAGTGAGCCTCGTATATAAAACATTCATCATCCATCTATCTTTTTTCTCCTCTGTATCGATTCATTCAACTTCCTCTCTCTTTCTTTCTTTCGCCATTTTCTCTTTTCTCTAACTTCTCTTCTTTCTCTCTCTCTCTCTCTTCTGTATCTGATTCCTTTTTCTCTAACGGAGCTTCTGGAGATTTGAATAACGTCGATGAAGAAGGTTACGTCAACGGCGGGTAAGGTTGCGGTTAAAGATGACTGGGTGGTGGCGGCGATTACGGACGACCAGATGGTGGCGGAGCTTCTTATACGGATGAAGCATGCGGATACGGTAGCTGCTGATAAACCGGCGGTGAATCTTCTTCCGTTACGGTGGGGAATCCGTCAACGACGGTCTCGGCCTTCAAGATTTGGTGGTGGTGTTGTCGTTTCGTTGAAGAAGGATGTAGATTCCGTTAGAGCCAGTCCTAAGACTCCGTTATCCTGGAGCGACGGATCTGGAAGTGGCGGCGGCGGCGGTGGCGACTCTGCGTCTCCCTCTGCCGCTAACGCCGATGGATTCGAGGATACCAGTCGTCAAGCTAGCTGCTCCACATCTACAGGATCTGGATCTAAGGTACCTTCTCTTTCTCCTCTCTCTCCCTCCCAAATCTTATCGTGATTCAACTCATCGTCTCCGTTTAGTCTTCTCTCTCGATGACGTTTTCGGCAGCCGAGGAGATATGCAAATCTGTCATCTCGCCGGATTTTCCTTTTCCGATCTGGCCGGTGATTCAGATTTCCTCCTCCGCCGCGTGTTCGTAATCGAGAAGATCCTTCACCGTATCTCTTATTTACTTCCCAAACTACGATGATTTTATCTCTCGCAAAACCGACGTCCGATTTTGACATCTCTCTTTATTCTCCACCGATCTGCGGTTACGCGTTCATTTTCACCAAACCGCATCGCCTCCGTAAAATCTCCCCGCCGTATCCCGTCGGCGAATACGCCGGAGTTAGGCTCATCTTCTTTATCATCCTTTAGGTTAAAACCATATTCAACTTTCTCTGAAAAGTCAAAGCCTATTTACTTTAGTTTCCATTTTCTTTCTCCATCCGCAATAAATATTTAGATGGTGTTGCCAATTTTCGATCATAACCTTAATGGAACGCTCCGGTACGCGCTTAACCGGAGATTTAAACCAGATCTAACGTGGGGAGCGCACTGATAATAGGAACCGGTTCGAAGGGTGATGACTACATACTTCAACCGGTTAGTTTTATTCGTATGGAGTTGGTCAAACGTGCGTTCACTGTTCAAAACGCTACCGTTTTGGTGTGGGTGAAACGAGCAAAAACTTGTCGGAGAGATTTGAGGTCACGTGATCTTGACGATGCACATGACACGGGATTATCTTGACACATCATCCTTCACTCCTATCAAATTTCTTTCCAATTAGATTTGAGATTTTTTTTTAATAAAGAAGTTTTAAATTTTGTTACTTTTGTTTGAATTTTCTATTAGTGGGAAAAGAAAAAGTTATATATATATATATATTCAATTTGATTTGAAGTGGTAATTTAAATACTTAGTCACTGAAATAACTTTTACTTCTTCATTTGTTGCAGGTGTTTACTACAAACGAAATTGCCAATTCATTTTCAAAGAGATTGAAGAAAAAGAAGGTAGAAAAACTATTTTTGATCAGATTCTGAAATCTGAATTGTTTATTGATTGAAGTGTTGTGTTTTTATATATTTGTTAGTCAACTTCTGAGCTGAAAGATGAAGAAAACTTGAAATTGAAAGAAAGACTTGTCCTCGAAAAGGTTAAATTCTCCTTCTTTTCTAATCTTTGTTGATTATCACAATTGTTACTGATTCATTTTGCATCATATTCTAACAAAAATGGACGATATTTTTGACAGGAGATTGCAAATCTCAGAGCAACGTTCGACGAACAACATGTAAGGAACCAAAGGTTGAAGAGGATTAAGGTAAAGCTATCTTGCTCCTTTTATTGCAGTATTAAGATCTTGTGGATTCTAAATCTTTCTCTTTGCTGGTATTAATTGAATCAAAATCTACACTTCTGTTGTCTTGTTTCAGCTGGACTTGAACTCGAGCCGTGCTAAGAATGAGACCGCAGTTGATTTGATTCATCATAAATCACAACCCGAGCGGCTACCGGAATCAAAAACTTGCAGAGGAGAAGAAAAACAGAGGAGCTTCTTCTTCCTCCCTGATCTAAACATGGTACCATCGGAGGAAGAGATATTGTATGGAACTAGCTAAAAAAGTGGGCATATCAAAAGATTTGCATAGTGAGCAGCTAGAGAATTTTTTTTCTTTTAAACAAAGAGAAGTGAATGCAATAAGAATGTTTTAATCTCCCACCATTCTCATCACTTCTATTGTTTTTCTTTCTTCAGGAAAAAAAATGAGGGTCTTTCAATATAAAAATTTGGTTCTCCTTCTGTACCGATTCGTTGTAGTTAAAGCGTTTGTTGCAAATCGTTTTTAAGATGAAAAAGTAGGTCAACTAATATTTGACTTTTATTCTTTTTATGTTTTTAATTTTTCTTAATTCTAATTATTTATTCTCCACACATAATGTTGTAATCAAAACCCTAGTTTTCGCCCAACTAATCATAATTGTTATGGTATTTAATTTTTAATTAGAGTCACAGATGTTTAGGTGTGATTGGTGGATTGTTGGCGTGTTCATGGATAAAAAGATTTAATTCTAGTAAAATAAATGCCAATTTGTTTATCAGCAATTTTGTCTCACAGGCCCTTTTTATATTGTGGATCCAAAGTTCACTGTCTAGCGACACGACAATAACCTTGCTTCTTTTTTTTTGTTAAAATAATTGCCCTTATGCTTTTAAATAATATCTTCGAATTCTCTTCATAATAATTTCTTCATCTTATTATAAATTTACAAATATAGGAAAATATCATTGTTTTGAAAAAAAAATCATTCCAAAAACAGAAATAACCAAGAAAATACAATTAAGGAGTAAAAGTTTTTATGCAAGTTTTCAATATTGATATGATTATCTGTGAAAATAAGTTGGTCTTCAGAAATATATAACTAAGAGGAAAGAGAAAAATAGTTGTCTCTTTCTCTCTTTCTCCCTACGTTTCCCAAAACGCAGGAGAACGATGTCGTTTAATAGCTCCCATCTCCCTCCTCCACAAGAAGACCTTCCCCTCCATCATCACTTCTCCGATCAGTCTCAGCAACAACCGCCGCATCCTCACTTTCCTGAAACACCGTCTCTTCTCACCGCGAGTTTCCTTAACATCCCTGCCGCCGCAGCCACGACGGATCCCGATTTTGCACCTCCGCATCACCACGACGGAGACAATTCTGCTTCTGCTGCGACAAACCGACGGTGGCTATCCTTTCATACAGAGATGCAAAATAACAGAGAAGTAGATTCCGATGTCGTAGACGGAGTCAACGCCGACGGTGAGACGATCCTCGGCGTCGTTGGTGGTGAAGATTGGCGGAGCGCTAGCTTTAAGGCGGCCATTTTGAGACATCCTATGTATGAGCAGCTTCTGGCGGCTCACGTCGCTTGCCTTAGGGTTGCGACTCCCGTTGACCAGATTCCGAAGATCGATGCGCAGCTTAGTCAGTTGCACACCGTCGCAGCCAAATACTCTACTCTTGATGTTGTTATAGACAACAAAGAGCTTGATCATTTCATGGTATGTTGAAGAATTTCATTTCTCAATCACAATTTTGCCAAACTCAGAAGCCTCTTTTAGTGGATTTTGTGCTAATGAATTTGACATTAGCTGAAGTATGCAGAAACCCACATTGATTCCCATGGAGTTTTTCTGAAATTCACATCTTTTTGTGGTTCATGAACATTCTTTATGAGTTTTGAGATTGATATGATTCTTCAATGCGAACATTGTTTGACTCATATAGGTTGTTTCTTGATGGCTAATTGTTTATATGGTTCTTACTTAAAAAGGGCTGTGCATGTCTATGTCCAAGAGAAAGAAAACAAATTTTTGGTTTTGTAATGTTCTGTTTGTATGTCTTATGGATTGGATGCTTACTTTCTTTGATGATGATGCAGTCGCATTACGTTGTCCTGTTATGTTCATTCAAAGAACAGCTCCAGCACCACGTTTGTGTTCACGCGATGGAAGCCATTACGGCTTGTTGGGAGATTGAACAGTCATTGCAATCACTAACAGGTAACTTTTCAATCCGAAATCAATCTTTGTTTCTTTCTTTCTTTTTTCTTGTCTTGTGGGTGTCATGATTTATATCTCCGTGTGTCTTGGATGTAGGAGTTTCGTCAGGTGATAGTAATGGCAAGACAATGTCAGACGATGAAGACGATAACCAAGTAGAGAGCGAGGTGAACATGTTTGATGGAAATTTCGATGGTTCAGATTGCTTCATGGGATTTGGTCCTCTTGTTCCAACAGAGCGTGAGAGATCTTTGATGGAACGTGTAAAGAAGGAACTGAAGCATGAACTTAAACAGGTAACCGCTTGATCCCATGCATCAAACCAAACCAAACACATTGCTGTATTCATGCTGCTTGGGTTATTGTCGTATAGGGTTTCAAAGACAAGATTGTGGACATAAGAGAAGAGATAATGAGAAAGAGAAGGGCAGGAAAGTTGCCGGGAGATACAACTTCAGTACTCAAAGAGTGGTGGCGAGCTCACGCCAAATGGCCATACCCAACGGTAAAAACCTCCTTCTATAAATGTTATTACGAGAGAGATCAATAGCTGTTTCTGATTCTTGATATTGCAGGAGGAAGATAAAGCAAAACTTGTTGAAGAAACCGGTTTGCAGTTGAAACAAATCAACAATTGGTTCATAAACCAGAGGAAAAGAAACTGGAACAGCAACTCTTCCACATCATCTACTCCCTCCAAGAACAAACGCAAACGGTAATCTTTCATCGTAATGTAGACTCTTTTCTCTTTCCCCGTGCGCGGTTTCATCGTAAAACCCGTCAAGATTCCTTCTTAACCAAAACTCAGGACGGAGAAGTTGTAGGTGACATATCGAGTCAACCACAGTGGATGGTTCTTTGCAACATATGTTCAAGGGAACCTGATATGAAAGACTCAGTTTCACCTCCGGTTCTCTACGTTTGTACATATTGTGATTTGTATAGGTGATACCGGTTTGCATATAAAACCGGAAATTGCTGTTTGTATTTTTGTTTTGTTGGTTTGCATCTTGTAATGAAATCATCATCATAATTGAACTAAATTAGAGTGAAATATTAAAAGAAGAAATTAGCAAACGGCTATGTGTAATTAAATGGTTACAGAAATAATGAAGTTTCGCGTTCGGGTTCAAATAAACCGATCGATAATTTTATGTTTTACGGCTTAAATCTGAACCGGCCATGGAGAGAATTTTAATTGTCGGTTTGGTCCAATGTCCAGGCCTATAAAGTGTAAAGGAGTTTTCGTTAACGTTCTTTCGCGTTCTCGCGACTTCGTCTTGTTTTGTTTACTCGTTGTGTGCTTCTTCTTCAAGTTCGATGAATATGGTGGAACCACCGGAGGGACAATCTCCGTCGCTTGACGATTGTCTTAACCTGCTAAAAGGAGAAAGGGACGAGCAGAGGCTCGCCGGTTTACTTCTCGTCACTAAGTTCTGCCGGAGCGATGACGTCGTTTCGCTCAAAAAGGTTTACGAAGCCGTCGGTACTCACTTTCTCGACCGTCTTCTCCGCACCGGTAAAAAAAAACTCCTCCGATTTCTTGGTGTTTCTCTAGTCTCTTCCTATGTAGATACCAAATTTGATAGAGAACTTTCACATATACGAATTTGGGGGTTTCTAGAAAGCTTAACTTGTAGTTCGATTTGCTCTCTGGATTTGATTGTGTTTTAAATTTCTCTTTTCAGGTAGTGGCGATGGAGTTGAGAATCGAGATGTGTATCTGCAACTTTCCGTCACTGTTCTTGCTGCCTTTTGCCGTGTTCCAGAGATAGCTTCTTCATTAGAGATGGTCTCCAGGATTCCTCTTATTCTCGAAATAATGTCGAAAGGGTGAGTTAGGTTTCCTGATTCTTTCTTTAATCTGTGACTTTCCTTGTAGCTTTCTCAAAGTCCTGCTTCTGTGTATTTGAATTTTGCACAGTATGATTGCTTAAAGTTAGGACATTGGCTTTTTTGGAATTTCAGACCCACTACAAACATTCTCGAAGAATGTTATGAGCTTCTCTATTTGGTGTCCACTGCTTGTGAAGATGGTGTCAAGACTTTGATAAACTCTGGAGGCTTGCGAGTGATAGCTCCCCAGATGTCTGATCTACCTGATGGTAATTAGTTTTTCTTTGCAAATTAGATACCACTGAGATGCTCTTTCAGTTGACAATAACTTCCTGATGGTGGATCAATTGTAATCGTTGTCGAAGAAACAAACTTTTTTCTGAAAGCTAATGTGAGACATGTTTTTCAGGCTCACATGCAATGGAGGTTGCTATTAAGATTCTGCAATTATTGGTCAGCAAGCTTTCTGGTGAGAGCATGAATATTGAACGCTTCTTAGAACTGTCTTTGGTGGTAAGTCTACTTACTTGGTTATTTTTCTTTCGTTTTTTGCAATAGTTACTAAAGCTTGATGTCCAAAAGTAATGTTATTTGTTATTCAGGTTGCAGCCGTTGCACGGCAGTTTGCGGTGTTGCATAATGCTCTGAAGTTTGAAGCACTCCATCTATTATCTGCAGTCTTCTCGTCGGAGTATTCTGTAAGTTTTTAACTTCTTCCTTTTGGAGAAGTAGTGTAATTGGGCGGAGCTATGTGTTTAGATGTTTTTACTAGCATGATACATCTGTCACCATGTGATAACTGGGGCTTCGTTGTCTTAATTTTCTTTTCTATGCATTTTGTGTTTCCATGGTAGAAATTCTACATTTTTTCCGTGTGCTTATCAGTTTATATGTTTCTCATAGAATTTATTTTATTACCTAGGCACTTCTTCACGAAACTCTTCGTTCTATGCCTGACGACAACTGGGCAGACTATATGCGGACAGGTGTTGTCGCAATTCTGCAAAATCGCGTGGGTGAGTTTATTTAGATATATTTGCAATTTGATTGGGTCAAGTGAAAATTGCAACCCATATACGGCATTCTTTTCTTGTCAGACTTTAATATGCTACTTGTTATCCGTTCACAATCGTCTCTTGTTTTCACATAAGAAAGAACGGTATCCATGATCTTTGTACTTCACAAAAAGCTAATACTCTTAGATGAATTCGGTCATTTGCTATTGTTTTACTGCTTGCTTACATTCTGAATTCTATTGAAGCTTTCAAGAATCTTAAGAAACATTTCTTCTTCATGTGTAGCACCTTCTGAAAAGATTCATGCATTGACTGTGGCTGAGAATACGATGTCGATATTGGGTGAAAAGTGGCTTATCGGTCAGGTAAAATTACCCACCGTTGACGATTGTCTTCCAGCTGATAGGTAAATAAAACGTAATTGTTTTACACTCTCTCTTAACCGACGTTTTTGTAGTGTGATAACCGAGAAGGGTAACTATGTTTACTAAACATCATTTGGATTTTTTCTTTGTAGGTGTCTTCTGCTGGTTTTGGAGTCATCACATGTCGAGATTTCTGTTTTATTAAATGATCTCGCGTACATGAAATACGAAGCTCCTAAGAATACTTCTACTGTAGAAGACATTCTCCTGAAGCAACGGAATCTGGCAATTGTGTTTTCTTTGGTGGAAAAGATCATCAAATACATATCATCTGTTGGTGAAAATGAAGGTATAAAATGGATCTTAATCCGGTCGTATGAATGTTTTAAATGATCCAATCTACCATCAGTTGTATCCTCTACAACCCTTTTCTGTCACCTTTCTCTATTCTGTGCAATTTTTAAAGACAACATATTCTGATCTCCTTAAAGCTGTTAGTTGTCATTGCTGAAATATGTGTAGTAACTGTGCTGATAAAAATAGTGTGGAATATTTATGCTTGGCATAATGCATGTCATCCCTTTTCCTTTGTGAAAGAATTAGAATTTGCGTATTGATCTTTGCAGGGACTCTAACTGATGAAGCTGTGTTCCTAAAAGTGATTAAAACACTTAGCAAGACTGTAGGAGAGGTGCTCGAGTATCTAAAAGATGCAAAGGTAGTGTCCATATTTGATGTCATCAAAGTTCTTTGCTCTGTCCTTTTATGAAGAAATGATATTCATGTTAGTTCTGTTTCATACAGGAACATGGAAAGAGGAAAGGAGATGACCTTCTTGCTTCTGTGCGAGTGATTGGAAGGTATGTTAAATCACTCTTTGATCTTGTAAGAAATTACCTTCTTTTTCTTTCTTTGATAGGCAAAATTTGTGTTTATGTAAAAATAGTGTGCTGCTTTGTAAAGCTGCGTAAACTAATACTCCATATGGAAGCTTAGGCATTCACTGAACTCTTTTTTTGTGTTTGCAACAGCTATCTTGCTGAAACTCCTGATGCATGCAAAGAACTGGTCCAAGATCTTCTCGATCATATGCTTACAGTGATAGGCGAAGATGAATCCAGGTACGGAAGCATAGTGTGCTGAAATTTTGGCTCTTTTATAAAGCTTGTTTACGGAACTCCTCCCACAATAACTTAGCCTGAACATTTTTTTTTTGACAGTCCGTTTTTGTCCACTTGCTTCTTGCTCTCAATGCTTTGTCAAATTACCTTGAAGGCGGAAGGATGCAAACTTTTGGCTTCTTCAAGAAGCTACATAGCTGTGAGTTACTAGGGTTTATTATACCTTTCTTACACCGATGACTTTACGCTCGAGCAAATCTCATTTACAGCTTGTTTCTCAGTATGCTTGACCTAAATGTGTTTCAAATGAGTGCTTATCATGCATATAAGCTTAGAGGGAGTTGTCTGAACTTTCAATACAGGTTGTGGAGTGTCTAATAAAATTGATCGAGGCCGGTGGTCAAAGTGTTGATAATGATGGACGTATCTTCTTGGCTTGTGATACAGTCATGAATATTCTTTTGAAGGTACACTCTTCTCCCTAACATATGAATACATTTTGCCAATCGGTTTATCCCAATGATGACTAATTTTTTAAATGTTGAGAACAGAGGGAAGAAATAAGCTTGAGGCCGGAAATGTCTACGTTTTCGAGTCTATTGAAAGCCTTGGCGTCTTGGGCAGGTGAAAATGTGTACCCTTGGTTATTCAGAATGTTGATATCAGTCAAGCATATCGAAATTCACAATGTTTAATATGTTTTTTATTTCCCTTTGTCACAGATCGTAGTAACGATCCATCGGTACTAATGATGGCTGCAAGCATTTGCTCTCTGATCTTTGATTTCACATCAGAAGATGCTCTACTCAAGCAACCTAATTTCAACAATAGCTCTTTGGATACTTTAGCCCGGCTCATTGCAAGAAGCTTGTCCTCGTGCGGCCAGGTTTAGTCCTCATCTTTTAGTCAGTCCTTGTTCAGATTTTCATTTTCCTGGTAGAGAATTATTGCTTACGACTGTGACTTTGCAGGATACATCTGATGTCACTGATCTTCTTGAAATCATAACAGAAGGTTTGGTCTCAACATCCCTCTCATTTTTTTTCTTCCTTAGCTTCTTTATTTTCCTTTGATTGTATTGTATGATTATGGAAACAGGATACGCTCGATGGGCAAATCGATTCCCCACCATTGTGAAACATAACCGATGAGAAATGAGTCGAAGAAGCAAATCTTTAGCAACGGATGAAATGTAGCTGAAACTTTTCTGAGGCTGCTATCGCGGAAGAGAATAGCGTATTAGCTTACTAAGCAGAAGGAAGCTTTGTTGCTGTTGATCATCAGCTTCATGTTTCCACCATTTTACATAACCAAAAGCTTAAGTAATCACAACCTTTAATACGACGTCGTGCTTGGCCTACATGACTAAAGCTGAATTTAACTCACCATCCCTTTTGCGATACGACGTCGTGTTCGAACAGAAACGAAGTCACAATCTTAAATACGACGTCGCATTTGCGTACAAGATTTAAACAGAAACAAAGTCACAACCTTTAATACGACGTCGCGTTCGCATTTAAGACCAAAACAATAACAAACGCGTTACTCGTTGTTTTTGGATAAAATCTTTATAAATATCCCCTTATTGATAGAGATGTTCAGTTAAATAAATCCGTTTTTCGCAGCTGGATCTGAGGAGAAGAATCATAATGCCCGCCTTATCTCACTACAAAGCACTGTCATCATCTCTACCGTCCCTTCACGGATCTTTACCTCTCATCCAACGGCTCAGGATCCACGGCATCTCTTCTTCCTTCCCGGAATCTTCTCCTTCCTCCGTCGCCGATCCGTCAAAACGCGTCCTCCATGGAAGCTCTCTTGCTAAATGGATCTCCGGGATTACAGCTGGCTCTGGCTTAGGGTTTCTGTATTGGTCTTCTGATTCTGACTCGACCTCTGGATTTAATTTGTTTTCCTTCGCTGATTGTTCTTCGCCGTCTGTATGTGGCGTAGCCGTCGACGATCTGAAACCGAGATCGTTTATTCCTAAATTAGCACTGCCTGGTTATAGCTCCGGATTCATCATCGGAGGTCGAAGATTCTTCTCCGTCTTTTGATTTTTTATTGAGTTTTCTTTTCGCTCTCATTGGATTAATTCGGTTATGATTTGAAAAACAGATGCGTTTAGAAGGAAGATCTTCTTCAATTACGAGAAGCGTTTGAGATTGCAAAGCCCTCCTGAAAAGGTACATTCTCTTTCCCTTAAGCCTTTTTCTTTTTCGATGATTACTTTCGTTGATCCTGAACATTGAACCAAACACTTTGAAAATCTCATCGTAATATTCGATCACGTTTCTCCTTACAGCTGAACGAATTGATTTTGTTGATACCGATAATCTGTGATAGCGTCTTGAGAATTGTATTAGAGGCAAATGATCGTGATGCTATCGTGCTTGATGGTATTAGGTGTTTCGGATGATGTATGACATAGCTTTTCTTAGAGTAATTTATTCGTTTTGCTCTTGTTTTAGGTATTCGAGTACTTTGCATCAGTTCGAACAGAAAAAGGAGAATTACTAATGAAACCGGCAGATTTGATGAGAGCAATTGTCCCGGTGTTTCCTCCATCAGAATCTCATTTAGTAAGAGAAGGATATTTGACTGGGGAGAGGAATCCCGGTGAACTTAGGTGCTCGCCTTCCGAGTTCTTCATGCTGTTTGATGTCGATAATGATGGTCTTATATCATTCAAAGAGTGAGTTACTGAAACCAAATCATTCCTTACTTTCCTTTTTTTCCTTATTTTGTATATTGAAGTTCTTGGTATTTTTTGTTTGGCAACAGGTATATATTCTTTGTGACATTACTCAGCATCCCTGAATCAAGCTTCACCGTGGCTTTCAAAATGTTTGACACTGACAACAACGGGTGAGTAGTCCTTAAACTATGTAAATAGATAAATCATGCTTTTCGTAACAATCATTTTTTCTGGTCCGTATTCCCATATTGCGATCCTCCAAAACGGATGGTTGTGGGAATCAATGGAGTCTCTTTTGAGTTTATGCTGAATCTTGTAAAATCTGGTCAGTGCTTCTATCCCTTCTAGTTTATGTTTCTTCGAGATGGTTCTGAATCTTTGTTGTCGTTTTATTGTAGGGAGATTGACAAGGAAGAGTTTAAGACAGTGATGAGGCTGATGCGATCTCAGCATAGACAAGGAATGGTTCACAGAGATGGCCTTCGAACAGGATTACATATGACCGGTTCTGTCGAGGATGGAGGCTTGGTAGAATACTTCTTTGGAAAAGATGGCAGCCAAAAACTTAAACACGATAAATTCACTCAGTTTATGAAAGATCTAACTGACGAAGTAAGTATCTATTGACCCTTCGATACCATCTCTGTACTTGTGAACCATAGTGTTCTCAAGAATTTTCTCTATGAGATTATATATGGCAAGTAAAGAAAGAAGGTCTTTAGCCTCCGGTTTTCCACATTTGGATACTAAGAAGTCTTGTAGACAAGGCTTTTCAAGAGATAAGCAGCTTAAGATTGTAGACTTTAGTTCCTGAATCGGGTTCCTTAGTTGCTGCCAGTAATTGTAATCAACACTGCTGTGTTACTGAAAGAGATTTGATTTATCTGTATGTAGATGGTGAGGCTGGAGTTTGCACATTATGACTACAAACAAAGAGGAACTATATCAGCCAAAGATTTTGCATTGTCGATGGTGGCAGCGGCTGATGCAAGTCATTTGAGCAAGCTACTTGATCGAGTGGATGATCTGAGCGAGCACCCGCATCTCAGGGACATCCGTATCTCACTAGAGGAATTCAAACAGTTTGATGAACTTCGAAGTAAACTTGGGCCGTTTTCTCTAGCGCTTTTTGCTTATGGAAAAGCTAATGGTTTACTTACAATGAAAGATTTCAAACGTGCTGCTTCTCAGGTGAGTTCACTCCCTCTTTTACGCAAGTAGGGTATTTAGTTTGTGGCTGGAGAATTGTTCTAAACGTTTGCAACTATAAATGTCTTAATAGGTATGCGGAGTATCACTGTCAGAAAATGTGATAAAGATTGCGTTTCATGTGTTTGATTCGAATCGGGATGGGAATTTGAGTGTGGATGAGTTTTTACGGGTTCTTCATAGAAGAGAGAGGAACATGTCACAGCCAATTGCCAAGAATCTTTGTCAGTAAAATAGTCAGTCAGATGCATAGACTGGGTACTAAGAACTGTTCCTAATTAGTCGTCGTCGTCGTCTCTGAGGCTTACAGATGAAACTCTGAAGAGTATTTTTTTAAAGCTCTTGGGTTGAGTTAGCCCAGAGAGATTGATTACTTACTCTTCCACGGTTGCTTTGTAAGAAAGAAAATCTGAATAAGTCTCTGTACAGTTGATACGATCCATTTGTAATTTTGTTTTCTCCGCATAACAAAACAGAACATAAGAAATGTCTGTAGCTTTGAAAGTGGTACAAGAGACGCTGACAATTCACACAATAATTTTTGATAGAATCTAATCAAAAGAGTACAACAATAAACAAACAACAAAGATTACAGAGCAATTGTATATCAAACAAAACAAAGAAGAAAAAATAATAAAAAGAGAAGAGAAGTAGCACCATTCTAAACTTCTTCTCTGGACTGAATCCCCAGTCATGTCCCCAGCCACCCCATGAATACCGCGGAAGCCAAAGAGTATAATCCGATCACCGCCAAAAGTATATATTGCTTTCGAAGAATGAACCAGCAAAACCACCAATAGAGACGACAAAAAAATGCACACCACCCCCAAATAAACAAAAAGTACCTGTGATAGTAAAACATTGTTGAACAGATCAAAGGCAATCTAAATCTAACTATTCGTGATTTATCGATAGCATCCTCATGACGTATAAACGAACAAATCGAAAGGTTATTATAGAGACTACCATATATTTATGTGAAGCGGAAATGAGTTACTGCTTACCTAGTGAAACACAAAATCTGATATCTTTGTGTATTGGACCGCATCATGAGAAGACGAATGTTTTAGTCAAGCAGGTCCAGAAAACACATTCTCTAAGATATCATGCAGTTTCGGGGCTCGTCTCCTGAACATCGGTTCTAGCCTGAAAGATGGGACACCTGTTTGCCATCTCTTAGCATCATACATCTCATTCCATGCCTGTACTATTTCATCAATCTTGAACCCCATACCTGCCGGTGTTGTTACAAGATTGTTATTGCACATCCCAAATAAACAAAACACAAAGAAAACCGTTGGAATTGCAAGTTCTTTGGAGTTACCTTCAAGTGCACTCTCGCTTGAACAATGATTCTTTACCATCACAGCTATATCAGTTGCAGAAGCTCCAGCTAGTTCAAATTTCTCCACTGCAACCTCCAAACACTCGTCCCAAGTTGGTAGCCCGAGCTTATACTCCACGATAGACCGTTCATATAGCAAAGAACCCCACAAAAGGTTAATCTGTGAACTCATATTAGCCGTTTGCTCTACAGTTGTTTCTTCATCTGAATCTTCACTGAACAATCCATCCAACTCCAGCTTCTGCAACACTGTTTTATGTTTATCGTACTTGGAGATTCCGTTTAGACGACGCTCTTCCATCTCTTCCCAAATCTGCATACCTCTCTCCATACTATCTTCAGCTTTGTTATAGAGCTTTAGTACATCCTGTGAAGCCTCGCTTTCTACGTCGACTTTGTTTTTTAGTGCATGGTACCAGCAAAGCTTTGCCTCTTCAAATTGTTCTTGCCCAAGTGCTAGAAGAGCTTCGTAAAAATCAGGTTTGATCTTAACCGCTCCTTCGTATTTCTCTGCAGCTTTGTTGTATTCATTCCGTGTCCACGTATATGCAGCCTCGACTGCTTCTATTATAGCTTCTCTCGAAGCATCTTCGGGAAAACAAACCTGCTTCCTTGCCTTGGACATGTGAACGTTGCCCCAATTAAACATAGCTAATGCAGCCATTTCTTGGAACTTATCAGCAGCGAGCTCAAAGAGCTTTTGCGCATCATCGCCAGTGACAGCATCCTCCATTGCTTCTGTGTACAGCTTCATCCCAAGGTCATGAAGGTCCAAGTACGAATCGGAATCAAAACCAACATGGTTCTTGAACAATTGCGCAAACTGGAAAATCCAATTCTCATAGCACGTTGACGCTTCGTCAGATTCAACGTATTCTTCAACACTTCCACTATCTGCAACACTGCTCGATCTCTTGGCAACCTTATCATTGTTCTTGCCATCATAGGTTGGTTCTTGATCAGGGTTAACTTCTGCTATATACAATCGAAGTGAGCCAAGTTTATCAACAGTAGAAGCAGCTAGCGACAGTTCATCCGTTGTGGTAATGGTAACCAAATCACCTTCTGTGTCCTTATACTTGATGAGGAAACCCCGAATAGCAGGAAACCGATCCCTGATAACGTCCCTCACGAGTCTAATATTAGAATCCAGTGGCAATTGTGCCGACCTTATATCATCTCCATGTACCAACTTGACAGTCCTAGTAACCGTTGCCTCTTCTTTCGTGCTTCCTCCTCCTTGAACAACCTCCGAGGCAATAACCTCTTTGTCCATTACAACAACCTTATCCTCTAACTTCCTCTCTTCTCCTGCCTTCTTACCACTTTTCTTCTTCTGTCCTTTACCACCCTTCACCTTGAAACTAGCTTTCTTTTCTTCTCTATTTCCGTCGATCTCAGACTTAGACTTATCGGTCTTTTCCTCCACTGGCTTATCTCTGCTCTCTGTTTCACCTCCCTTATCAACCTTTGGACTCTCAACCACAGCTCTATTGCTCTTCACTTCCACATCCTTTCCACTACTACTCTTCATCATCATCTTCTTCTTCTTCCTCTCCTTCACAATCTTCTTTAAACGAGCCGCGCCAATAGGCTGCACATTAACAAAGCTCTTCTCCATTTCATCCACATCGACACCTTTCTCCATAAGCGTTTTCTTCACCCTATCAAAGATTTCATTTGCAGAAACATTTTCTGGCTCCATATTCAGAACAATACGAGCATCCCTAAAGGCGTAATCTAACTTATTCAAAGCCTCGTAACACCGAGAACGTCTCAACAAAGCCTTACTGTACCTAGGAGAAGCTTCAAGAGCTAAATTACACTCGCTAATCGCATTCGGATATTCACCTAAACCCATTTGCATATAACAAGAAGCCATACTCGTTCTCAGATAAGCAACATCGATATGGTCTTTAGGCAAAAGCTTCAAGGCCTTATCGTAGCTTAACATAGCTCCTTCGTTGTCGCGTTTCTGGAAGAGCTTGTTTCCTTCTTCTTTGAGCTCAAGTGCACGGCTTATGAATATCTCCATATCCTCGTCGAATGCTCTCGAAGCAGAACGGTGATAGGCTTTGCTTGACTTACCTCCGCCGCCTCCGCCGCCGCCGGAAGCATCTTTTGGAGTTACCGGAGTTTTCTTCTTCGCCGTCGGCTTACCCATTTGAAATCTTCCGAACAATATCAAGAAACCCTTTTTGTTGAAGAATCAAGAAACCCACAAAACAGAGGAAATGAAAATTGAAGTTGAATGGTTCAGAGCAGAGGAATGAAACAGAGAGTTTCAAAGTTTTCTTTTTTTTTTTGGAAGGAAGCTTATTGACCAATCGTGTGAAGGAGAAGAAACGTTTTCGTACAAAATATGATTAGGTGAAATTCCCAGAGAAGCACGACTCTCTCTGGAGGTGGAGTAAACCCTAATCCACCATTAAAATACTGCTCAGAAGAATTATTTTAAAAAAGGACCAAGAAAAAAAACGGATTATTTGTTGTAATTGAGAAACATTATTGTATTCAGACAGCCTGAAAGTCATCTCTTTTGTCTTGCTGGAAAGAAGGAAACTCTTTTCTAAATTTTTAATCAATTAAAAAAGATTAAATTTGACTAATCTTGAGTTTTTTTTTATACTGTGGATAAATAAGAAATGAATTAATATGATTTTTCAATGTAGCTAAGCTTGCTATTTAAACAATTTTCATTTAGATAGAAAAAGAATAAATTTTCTTTTGGTGAAGTGGTAATTGTTTTACATCCACAAAAAAGAAAACTCAAGATTAGTCATACAATAAATATATTTTTTGCTGTCGAAATCATTCAACGTGTATATATATATATACTTTTTAAAAAAGTTTTGTTGTTAAATTATATTGGTTATTATACAAAATTGGGCTTTTTGACCCAAAAAATTAATTGGGCTTTAAAAGGCTTTGATTGTTGGAGGCCCAATGAATAGTTTTCTTACTTAAAAGGGAAAGGAGGAAGAAGAAGAAATGATGTGAAAGGTTTCTCCTTTGTGAATGCTTTAATTTTCTTAATTAACATCCAAGTTTCGCAAAAGGAGATTCATATAATTCATAATTTAATTTCTTGAACAATTTTTAAAAAATTATCTTGCTTGAGACACAAGACACCTCTAAGATCTTGGATTAAGTCATAATTTAATTTCTAGAACAACAATGAGTAAGTATGCTTTTGCTTGAGACACAAGAAAACACTATAGATCTTGCATTAAGTCTTGCAACTTGGGTCGACGATGGAACTGACGGATGTGAAGATGTAAGGCTCGCCGACGTAAGTGAACTCAGTGGTGGCGTGAGCAAGCAAAGGCTCTCCTTTGATCACAAGACACATGTTGTCTCCTTGTGGAAGCAGTTGACTTGGCTCGACAGGCTTCACAGGAGCAAAACCACCGCAAGACAGAGTCACTTGTTTCTGAAAACAGTCGCACGTGTTGATCACCGTCACTTTCCACTCTAGTTTTCCGGCGAATTCTCTCCCTGTCCTCGCCGTTCCGATCTCAATCTCATCGAAACTGCACCGGCACTGACCTGCACTTTTGTTAATTTCATAAATAGTCCTTAATTTTTGTTAAGTTTTTTATAATCTTTGTCAAATTTAATTAGAGATTTGATTACATCACCTTGAGAGACCATAGAGAGAAGAAAGAAAACAACAAAACATTTTAGAGGAAACGCCATTGTTATTGTTATTTGTTTCTTTAGAGATTGAGAAAGAGAGATTAAGGAGAGTTATATACATTGCATATATTAAATTTTCTACTGCTGCATGCCTTAATTGATAAAGATGAGATTCTTTGATTTCATAATAATATAGAAACAAAATAAAACTACATGACCAAAAAGAAAAAGAAGAAAAGAAATAAACATACATTCTACAAAATGTTAAAAGCATAGACTCTTTGACATTGCATTTACTTATTTGGCTGGTCAACAAATATAAGAAGAGATTCTTTAAAATAGCATATAAGGGCATCCCCGTTAGGGGTTTATAGCCCAAGGTTCACACAAAGTTCAAAGAAAAAAAAAAAATGTTTGATGAACTTGTGGAGAGAGAGAGTCACAAAAACTCTTTTGAGTGAACTTGTGGAGAGGGGAGTTCGCCAGGTGGCGACTCCCCATTGATCAGTTTTTACTTTTTTTTTTTTAACGAAAAAAATAAAAAAATTAGTTTTTTTTTTTATAGTGAACCCCTCACGGGTTCGATGATACAGATGGTCTAACTAGTTATACAAATTTATTAAAAGCTAATTTGACTAATTATAAAGTATACCATGTCTCCAAGGTTTTCTTACTCTCAATGTAATTAATGGATATGCCATTAATATATTCAGATCCAGAAACTCTATTCCAAGATTACATATTATCAGATATACAAAAAACATATTGGACATAGGTCTCACTAGGTTCATCTTTACTACTATTTAATCTCAAGGTAATGAAATCTCATGAGTTTCAACTTTAAAGAGCAACGATCCGATTTTGGCGGAGAGGATATTATTGAACTATTGTTACATTCTGGGTATCACACTTTGCAGAGACAAGTGTTTTTGGACTGATAATAAAAACTGATTATGAATGGCCTCTAATCATTCTATTAACATATATGAACTATAAATTCGGGTTCAGGGTCCAAGAATTTAACCTCAAAAGAGTATCGAAGCGTCGATGAATGTGGTGAGGAACCACTGTCGTTTTTGTTTTGCTCGGGGACAAGAGGACCGCACCCATCATGCCACGGAACACACTTTTTCTGCAAGGTGAATAGATTTGCATCGAGTTACGTTTTGGAGAGACTATACATATCGTCTATGAATTGAACAAGCAAATACTAAGATAAAATCTTCGCACATACCTTGTCTTGTACTGCTGCAGCAAAGGCGATTGTCGTCTATATATGTTGCCTGGACACCAATCATCCACGATCCCACGGTTGTATCATCAAACGCATATGTCTTCAACAGACCACTGCATTTTATATATACACCAGTGAGGAAAAAAGCGATGATTAGAATTTGAGCTTTGTTGGACTTATATACTCTTCAGGCTGAGTAAATCTTCCACCAAATTGTGAAATCTTACCTGTTTATATTGATATACTGTGCCAGATTCTTCGAGAGTATTACAAGCGAACCCGTTGCATGACTGAAGTACCTAAACAAACAAAGAAACAGAGTTAACACAACATAGGTCACTATAGGCTTCTCTCCCATTTGGGTAACGAAGACATCGAACAAAGTATAAGATGAGATTTTAGTTTCAGAAGAAACATAAACCAGAAGAACTCTTAAGGTATATAACTCTTACGATTTCCCGTCCCCAAATTTCCACCACTCAGGCTCATACCATTGGCTTCCCCTGACCAACAAAAAAAACAACCCATGTAAAAATGAAAATGAGAATGTGTTTGATGAAAAGCTTGGGCAAATTGTATTAATGCTCAATTATATGGAGTAAAGAATGTTGAGTATATACGAACTGTTCAGTAACCACAACTCCAGACTTCATGCACCCAATGTAGGCACCATCTTGTCCACGACGACTTTCAAGAAGCCCAATCAAACCATCTGCTAGATCGAAAACATTTTGTCACACAAAGACATTGTTGATACCCTGATTGGACCAAACATAGCTTTCCAAGACAACGACATGAAAGCGGAAGTAGTACCAAGATCCAGGTCAATGCTGTCATCAACTTTGACATAGAAGTCTGCATCCCATTTCTGAACAGCAGCACTATAGAAGAATTTCACTTTCTTGGGTAACTCTTCTTTGGCTTCCTCGTGATTCTCCTAATAATCCATCATATTCCGCGAGAAAAAGTAGATTAGAAGCAACATCCTTGAGCAGATAATAAAATAAGCAGGCAATGGAAAGAGGCAAAACAGTTATTCTTTACTTACAAGAATCAAAAAATCTTTAGCTGCACGATTTTCTTCGTCAATTTTCCGATCTAGGCTATCACCTCGGTTAGCACTGAACATTGATAAAGCATTAACATTAGTATCATCGCCTCTATGATGAGATAAAGCGTGAAAAGTGTTGCAACAGATTTTCTCTACAAAGAAAGACGAAAGTGAGTAGGAAAACCTCCGACCAATCACAAAGCGTATGACAACTCCTCTTTCCTCAAGTTTTTTCAAAGCATCATCTAAAGAGAAGACATTTTCATAAGAGAAATCTTCCTGACTGTTGAATGACAAAACAAAAGCGGGTAATAATTATTACCTCGTGGCATCCAAGACCCTCTAAATTTATTACGCTTCAAGTGACTCCCAAAGCCTGTGTAAACTCC
Source organism: Anastatica hierochuntica (assembly GCA_900406275.1). Lineage (NCBI taxonomy): Eukaryota > Viridiplantae > Streptophyta > Magnoliopsida > Brassicales > Brassicaceae > Anastatica > Anastatica hierochuntica. The sequence goes on along the minus strand of OVAN01000146.1, from coordinate 52,572 downwards.
AATTACTGCAAGCATCTTCTTCCCTGAAGATGAAGTACTCTTCTGGTTTTTAAGATATCCTTGACTCTTTGCCTGTGCCAACTCCAATTCAGTTTCAACGATTCTCCTCTCAAGATCTCTAATTAAACAGTTACATTGTGTGTTAGTACAAGCACAACATTGAAACAACCTAAAGAAGGAAAAAAAATTCAGCTTACTTGCATCCAAGAACTAACAGCTTGTCTTCCACCGTAAGAACCTTAGGCCTCTACTCCACAAAAACGCAATCGACATTGAAGAAAAAGCAATTGAATTACTGAGTGTATAACTTAAAATCTTTCACAAGAAAGACAAACCTGATCATAATTCTTCTTAAGCACAGTATTGAGTGCTGCTCTGTATTCCGCATCTTGCCATAACCTAACCGAAACAGAGATCAAACCAATTTTCGATCCGAATTTGAGCTTTTTGATTTGGTAAGTTATATAATATAGAATCTCAATTTCGAAGAACAAATTACAATACAGTGAAATCTCAAAATGCCGTAATCTAGACTCCTAAGCAATCGGCTAAAAAGAGCTAGCAACTGCGAGATCTATCGACGAGTCTAAGAACAGTGATCCATCACGATCATGATGATCCACAAAACTTCAAAAATTCGATTTCGGTACTTATTCCGAAGAACAAATCTAGAATCACTGAGATTTCATTACTCTGCGATGAATGAATAAGAAGAAGAGAAAGATGCGACGTACCGACCAGCGACGTAGAGCCAAGCAAGGCAAGAGAAGAAGGCCATTATAAGAGAAGGCTTGGAAGTATTCTGAGACTTGGAAGACCTACTTCGCCGGTCTGATTTCGCCGAGATAGTCGTCGGTAAGCTCTCCATCTCAATCCACGACGAGAAGGAGAGAGATCAGAGACAGAGAGAGACGGTTTCAGATTCAAAATCTCGAAAGAGAGAGAAGACAGTGAGAGAGAGAAGAAGGAAAGCAAATACAAGTAACAGACGATGAAGCTTTTGAATACGTTTTCTTATTCGAATAAATTGAACTTCATAGCTTATTGTTTAGCATTTTTTAAGTTTATATACCAACGAAAAAAACATAAAATGAACATTATTTATATTTTCTAACAAGATTTAACATTATTGGCAAATAATGTTTTAATTAGATAAGAGTATTAAGAGTAATTAAAACATTTCGAACAAAAATAAACAAAAGAGTGAGATTAAAACAAGAAGAAATACAAAAAGTTAAGAGCACTTTGGTGTCAGCTTGAGTGTCTCTGCACAATAAAAATCCAACCAACATGCTAACTAACAAAAGATACACTAACCAACCTCATAAACCCAAATGTTAGATTCACTTGAGGAATTTCCTCAAGCTAATTTACTCGCGAGCTTATTCTGGGGCACGCTAAAAGCGCCCCGTGTGTCTTGGATTGTTGGTTAATGCCGAAGAACTCTTTAGCGGCTAGCAGGCAATAAGCTAGAGAGTGAAGGCACTCCTTGGTTTCTCAACTCTTCTCGTGTTCTCTGCATTTCCTCTTGATCTGTTTCACCACAAAATACCAACAGTTCTCAGTAAACCATTTACTATATTTTGCTAGCAATAATAAGTTCAAGAGCTTTAAGAGATTATCGAAACGAGGAAAAGAGATGATATCTATATTGGATAGTACTGAAGTGTTAGAGAAGTGTACCGATGTTCTCCATTAGCTTAGGCATTAAGAACACGACAACGACCATGAACCCTACCATAAGACCCATTGGACTTTTCAGAATCGACATTACGGAGAAAGGTTCCCGAATCTGCAAATAGTACATGATCGATCAGAAAACAAATGGAACAAAGAACATAGCCAAAACTAAACAAATACAACAAAAACAAGACAGTGAAGAATTCACCTCATAGTATTGCTCTGCCCGAAGTGGCTCCAAAACCAGCTCAGTAAGACTCCTCCTGGTTTCTGTTAGTGTTGCTTGGACCTTGCCACGATGCCGAGCACTAACATCAACTCGCACCTAATGGAGAATCATTGATTTGACGAATGAGAAGCGAGTTCTTAGAACAATACGCAGTTTCGGAAAGTATCATAGAATATTGCAACTAAAAGAATCTTACTGGAGAGAAAAAGTAGCCCAACGCGTATACTTCAATCAGATGAGTCCCAGCTGGTACTTTGTGGCTTTGAAAATAAAGAAGTAAAGGGAAATAAAGATTATCAATACAGATAAAAAGTATTAATAATACTAGAAGGAAAGATATTATTTGAAGCAAGAGGAGTAGCATACAATGTAAAGTATCCATCCGGCCTGAGGAAAGTAACATTCTGTCCACCATTGAGTATAACTTTGACATTTGAGAATTTTGCGGCGTGACCAATCATGGTGCCTGGCAGAATAACTTTTACATTAGTGTGCACAAAAAGGATAGCGAGGCTATAACATAACGGAAACAAGATGGAGTTCATAGTATAGTGTAGTCAGGATGGATTACTACATAGCAAGTTCCAATACCGAGAACTCGCCAACGGAATTTCATCCAGACATATACTTCCGATATTACATATATCTACCCTAGATTTTTACTAGCTGATACTATTTACGACTTGAATACACATCGAACAACGATCATAAGACATGCTAAGATCAGCTCAAAAGATAGCAAATCGAATAACAAAAGAAACTACAAGGGTAAGAAGCTGAAACATACTTGCTGGGATCCTTACTCTACCAGTGATCGTGTAACTATCCTCAGACCTGGAAAGAAAATTTAAACGAGGAAGATGAGAAAGAATGAACTAAACAGTTGGATTCAAAGGAAACACAAACAGATAAAATTTACTGATATTATTAGATGTATAAGCAAGCAAGTATATCAAACTGAAATCAAATTCGTACAGATTCATGAATACCAAAACTCGAAGATAACTATAGTATCACGATAAGCAGAACACGAAGAAGGAGGCAGGGGCTAATGTTAAAAGGATATAGCAACTAGGGCAAGAAAAAACTGAATGAACAAATCCAGATGATTTTGTATGGATCAAGGATGAGAGATTAGGTAATTACCCAGATGAGATCGGCAGTGTAGAAGCAAAGAAGAAGAGTGAAATCTGCCAGACGAGCAAAGCGAGAAGGGAAGTGGATCTGAGAATCGCCATGGTCGTCGTCGTCTTCAGAATTCAGATTGTTGAAAGCCCAACGACGAGTTTATAATAATTCGTTTCGATTCAGGATAGAAACACAGAATAATGCGAAGTAAACCTTCTGACTCAGAAGGAAGGTTTCCCGCTGAACCAAACATAAAATGTGATTATTAGGTCGGTTTGGTTTGGTTTTTTAGACATTATAATTCGGTTCGGCTTCCGGTTCGGAAACAAACAATTTAAGCTTGGAATTCAAAAAAGTTTCACATTGACAAAACAACACAATGATTCCAAAACTTTTATGAACAAAAAGAGACAAGCCTCTGTTCATTTCTCACAATGTAAATAATTATAGAATATGATAACAACAAGAATTCACACACCTTGCAGAGCAATGAGCTTTAAACATTGCTCTATAAATAATATTACTTCATATAGATGAGCTGAAAACATAGGCTTTTATATAAGCAACATAAAATAGCTCAAGGAAACAGAAGGTTTGGAAATCAGAAGAGGAGAAAAAATCAGCAGCAAACACATGACCATGATCCTTTTAAGGGACGGATGCATCTTACTTAAATGCAAGATGGTAGAGTAGGTCCGTGGCAGACAAAGGCCACGGCGATGTATATGATCACCAGTAGTACAAGTATTAAGAGGAACCTGCAAGACGCAAACAACAGTTAGGAACAATGTTCGGCTACATGAAAACTCCAAGCAATATTCTCACTTGATCCCTATTCAGTATATAAACTCCAAGCAATGTTCGGTTTTAGAAAAACATACGCGAGCTTGCAATTTCTCCACCAGACGGTGTTTCTGAAACGACGAGCTTGCTTTCTGAAACGGAATGTATTTCCCTGCATATTGGCGGTTTTATCGACAAGAAGCTCAAGGCGTTCACCTCTGTCTAGAACTTTGTCAATGTTCTCTATCATGACATTCCGCACCTATCAAAGAACCAAAAGAAGAATAAAAAAACCGAACTGTATGTCAGTCTCGTAAGCCAAGAAGCAGAACCAAGTCTTTACCAATAACACGAATCAGATTTTAACTTCTAAGAGAAATTCAGACCTGATTCATTTCACCCTTAATCCGGTTAATCCTATCGGCATTAGGATCATTAGAGTAATACTCAATCTGCTGACTGAGAACTCTTGAGAATTCTTCATTCATGGCGTAAGCTTGTGCTGTATGAACAGCCCGGCCATAAGTCCGTACGAACCTCTGGTGAATATCCTCCAGAAAGGCAAAAGGAATTCTCCCTGAGAAATCACATACAAAACATATGAACATAAGAGCTTGGGAAATGTTAAAAACTCAAATGTAAGAAGACATTCACATCTTCTAATGTACAGCTTCTCGAATATAACTATTGATATTATGTCCGTAAAGATAAAGCATAGACTCTTGTATCTACAAGAAGATCGAACTTGAGGAAACAATCAAACAAAACACCCAAAAATGGTTCACGAATTCGAATTCGAGAGTCAAAAATATTCGAATCTGCATCGTAATTAGCCATTAGGAGCAGCTCAAGATCAGGGAGATAGTAATTTCAGAGGCTATGTCACAAGAACAAATCGAATACAAAGGGGGAAAACTAAATAAGGGAGACGGAGGAGGACATACTTCCGGCGGTTTCTTCGGCCATACAGAGAACGGTGAGGCCATCGGTACGCTTAACGTGAAAGACATAGCGATCCTGAGAGTAAGAGACGTTGCTATCGTTATTGTTCCCAGGGACTTTCTCCAAGATCTGCTTAGCAATCGCGCTCGCATTCGTCGCCGTCGCCGTGAACTCCGCAAGCACCACCGTCCCACGCGCCACGAGTGCGTACAGAATCGCCATCTCCGTTTCGATCCCCTTTTGCTAAATCAACAAACTCGAACCCCGCGCGCGCGCGAGCGACAAAGAAGGTTTCCCGCGGAAACCACCGAGTCACCCAGAAGAATCTCCAGATCAAATCAAAGAGAAAGCGAACCAATGGCTTTTTCACCTTTCTTCTGCAGATTATTGAATCTTCTCTCTCTCTCTCTCTCTCTCTCTCTCTCTGTTGGAGTTTAGCTGGATTCGAGACCTTTTCGCCTGAGGATAATTTTAAAAATTAAAATTTCGGATAAGTGTGGAGATAATAATACATTTATTAACTAAAGGGGTCTTTTAAAAGTTTGAGAAAACTACAAGGATCGATTTCTAAATTACTAAAATTTATGTTAACGAACTTAACCGAGCCCAACCCAATTTGAAATCAAAACGTGGTTCACGAGTCACGACCCAAACCGAATCTCACGGGAAGAAGGTGGGAGAGAGAGATATATAAACAATACACATATACACGGTAGGCTTCGCGCCTCCGTTTAATGTGGCATTTTCCGTTAAAGAAGACGACACCGCCGTTTATCACCGTGGTCTGTGGAATTCAACCAGAGAAAAGAGAAGACCCTGAGAGACGTCATCTCATTCTCTCTCTTTATCTCTCTAGATTCCTTCTCGATCTGAAACGATCGTCATAAACCCTAAGCTCGCTTACTCTTCGATTTCTCTCTCAGATTTCTTCTCTTCGGAGTTGCGTAATTAATGGGTTCTCGATCGCCTCTTTGATTGGTTTTGATCGGAAAATTCGATTCGGGTTCGGAGAGCTGGTGGGTAGAGATTTGGGAGGAGATGATGCAGAGACGGAGCCCGCCGAAGCATAGGCATGACGGAACATCGCCGCTTCCATTGGGAATGGACTGGAGCCCTCCGCCGCGCAAATGGGTTAGTTCTTAAGTTTCGAAAAATTCGAACTTTGTTGCTCCCTCTCCTAAGTAATGTGTGAGAATTTGGTAAAATTTGTGAAGTATGTTGCTTCCTTTTCAACGAAATTGTTAGTTTTATCTTAAGTTGAACATCAGGAGTAGCTTAATTTCGTTTATTCTCTTTGGATAGCTGCAGGCTGAGAAGTATCGTTCTATATCGATTGAATTCCATATATGTATAGTTAGTGAGTTCAAGGCGTTAAGATTTTTTTTATGTGCTTTTGTTGCAGAATGGTAGAGATACTGTTTGGCCTCATGACCCTCGAACCGGATGGAGTTATTGTGTCACAATACCTTCGTGGATTGTCCTTCCAAAATCAAGAAATTCAGACCCTGTTGTGGTAATGGAATAACTGAATTTCAAGGCCTAGCTATAGTTCTCGTAGCAAATTTTCGTATCTCGACTTGATATCTTCTGTGTCTATGGATCAACAAACTTCAGCATGAACAGTGGATTTCCGTTTATTATACTCTCTTAGTTACGTAGTGGAGTGTGCTCTTTTTCTTTGCAGCTGAAGAGTGCTAATGTTGTGCATGTCATAAATATTTAGCTTAACTTGCTTGCATAAATAACATTTTAGTGGAACAGTTTTACAGGGTTCAGGTGAGTTTGCAATCACCTGAAGGTGTTACTATAATGCGAGGAGTGTTGAGAAGATTTAATGATTTTCTAAAGCTACTAACCGATGTAAGATTTTATTCTCCCTGTTGAACTTTCCATTTTTCACTTCCCAACGTTATTAGACCGGGTTTTTTTCTTGATGATTTAAACGCAACGTGTTTCACACATATAGACATTCATGTTTTCCTTACAGCTTAAAAGAGTGTTTCCGAGAAAAAGTTTTCCATCAACTCCGCCCAAAGGGCTGTTGCGTATGAAAAGCAGAGCAATGTTAGAAGAGGTATGCTTTTTTTCCAGGGACTAAGTGATCATGGTCACTTGTGTAACTGCATTTCTCACTTTCTTTTCTGTTTTGTTCTATTTTTCCATTCCCTCATTCACCTTCCTCCAAACCTCGCCAAACCAAGATTAAGTACGAATAGTGCAGATTAGGAATATAAATATATGGAAAGCCTTGTACTCAACAATGATGTTACAATCATTCATGCAAACATTTTATTTTTTAATAGCTGTGACCTTGTTGCAGAGAAGGTGTTCTCTTGAGGAGTGGATAACAAAGCTATTATCTGATATAGAATTGGCAAGAAGTGTCGTTGTCGCATCCTTTCTTGAACTAGAAGCTGCTGCTAGGTCTGGTATGAGTAATTACATTATGCACTTCAGCCATGCATTGATGGATGCTTTATGTGTCATTCGAGTCTAACATAATCTTTCTTTTCAGCATGCCAAGATGTAGATCATAATGTTACTGGTTCCAATAATGAGAGCACAAGATCGTCGCCTATGGTTCACCCAAATTTGAGCTTGTTTCATGCTGGCGGCAGCTCATCTGTCATTTCTGACTATGGCAGCGATACCGTTTATGAAACATCTGAGCTTGGATCACCAAGTTTAGGACAGGATGATATCTCTGAAGTTGGTACCGAAGATCTAACTCTCTATGAAGATTTAACAAATCCAATTGAGAAGCTCGTTAACTTTAGCATGACCAACATTGATGAGGGGCTTTCAATGAGCCAAACTATTCTAGAGCAACTTGAAGATTTTCCCAAACAGAAAGTCCGCTCAAGATATGTCAATAATATAATGGGGAAGGATGTGTATAATGGCAATGGTTCTAAAGGTGTATTTCTTGCAAACAATGGCTCACGACCTCTCTCTGAACCCAGACTATCAACTCAGTCATTGATGCATGATAGAGAGCTTTCTGTTGAGAGTTCTGACGGGTTTGGTCTACAAACAGGTGAGACATCAACATCAGATCTAATAAGTTCAAACAGTGATAGCCACCTGGATCTACGCCAAGGAGGTGTATTGCTTGGAACTGGGCTTGCTGGTAACCCGGAGAGGCAGGGTAGTGCACAAATAGTTCTTCCTCTGGACCTACGTAATAAATTGAATAGGATTCTGTTAGCCACGAATGAGAGACTTACCACGGCAAAAACAGATATGGAGGATCTTATAGCAAGACTAAATCAGGAGATGGCGGTGAAAGATTACCTGAACAAAAAGGTGCAATAAGAAAAGTAACCATGAATTTCATTTTTTTTGTTAGCTAATCTGAATGTCCATCTCCTATCCTGTGTTCTGTAGAGTGAATTGAAAGTGTTGTATTCTTGTTTTTACTGCTCAGGTTAATGATCTTGAAGGGGAACTTGAAACTACTAAGCAAAGAAGTAAAGAGAATTTAGAGCAAGCTATTATGACCGAGAGGGAAAGATTAACGCAGATGCAGTGGGATATGGAAGAACTTAGACAAAAGTCCTACGAGATGGAAATGAAGTTAAAATCAAGAGAGGTATGAATTTAAATAATCCATGTCTATGAAATTATTTTTGAAACCAAACCGGTTTGCATAGGGCGTACATAATTTCCCTCCTATAGAGAAGCACGCTGATGCAAATCATTACCAACAGGATGGGAGCTCACATCCAGGAATCACTGAACAATCAACTACTTTTGAGAGCCATGTTTTGTCGAAAGAATTGGATGCAAGAAAACAGCTAGAGGATCTCTCTAGGCGATATGAAGAATTAGAGGCAAAATCAAAAGCAGATATTAAAGTTCTTGTCAAAGAGGTCAAATCTCTAAGGCGTTCTCATGTGGAACTAGAAAAGAAGCTGGCTCAATCTTTGACAGATAAAACTGAAGCTGAGGTAATTTCTGCCTCGTATGGTATATATTTCTTTTATTGGTAGCACCATGATTTCCAAATCTTCACTATGCATATATCAAAACATGAGAGATAATACAACTAAGAATGGACATGTTGAACTTTTCAGAAACTACTCCAAGAGGAAAGAAAACTACTTGAGAAGACAGTAGCAAATAGAAAAAAGCTGCTTAGTGACTGCAGAATTCTCCACGACCAACTGAAAGAGCACAGCTTGAATTTGTCAATGGACGGAACCGGTGACTTTGTAGAGGACTCTACTACAGTAGCAGATGCTTTACGTATGCTGTCAATATCTGATGATCAAATTGAAGAGGTATAATCACATCTCTGCTTTTATCTCTGTTTAGTTCTCAAACTCGATACATCCAGTAATATCCATAGTTTCCTCCTCTAATAGGAGTTACTTCTCCCTGCGTCTTGATCTACGCATCTGGATAAAGTTATTTCCTAGAGTAGGGTAGTTAGGTTTCCTCTGCACTATTGAAAGCACTGCTATAAAACCCTGTCTTGTAACTCTGTCACTGTGTGCAACAAGTGTTAACAATGTTGACCGTTTTCAGGCTCAGCTGCTCGCCGGGTTTGATGAAAATGCTGCTGCCCAAGGCTTCAACAATGAAACAAGAGATATGGAGGACGAGCTGAGGAAGATATTGACAAATATCTTCGTAGAAAACGCCAAACTGCGGAAACAAGTGAACAACGCAATACTCCTTGCTCTACAGAAAGATGTAAAGACCGAAGAAGATGTGAATAAGGAAAATGGTAAAGAGAAAGAGGAGGAGGAGGAGGCATCAACAGAAGAACCATTGAACATATAACAGAAAAAACTGCTATTTTGTTTATTATCTTTTGTCAAAAAAGACAGGTCGTTTTTCTTCTTATAAAACGGTTGGTCTTTTGGAAAAGCAAATTAGTTATGATGAACATAATGTGGTCTCACACCTACCTCTTTTGACGAGTACATAAGGCAAAAACATGATGTGTATTTAGAGTATGTATGTTACTATGTTTGTTGTATAATTTTAATGTCATTAAGTTTTCTCTTTCGTTAAGTAATTTACTTGTATGTCTCCGGTTCAATAACGTTGAAAAGAACGGAGTATTTTTCTTCCGTTCAGTTCAATTTGGGGTTTTAACGGATTGGTTCGAATCGGATAACACCTAACCAGGTCCGAACACGAGCGTTAAAGGGAACAAAAAAAAAGAGAAGCGTACAGTGTTTCCGAGTTCCCATCGTCTTCAAGGAGTAACCTTTAAAGGGTTTTGCAAAAAAAATTAGGGTTTTATATCTCAAATCCAACCCAAAACCAAACTTCCTCTTTATCAGAGCTCAAAAAGTTTATTCCTTTCTGGGTTTTGGGTATACTCAATCAAAGTATAGCTAAGGATTTTGAAGATGGCACCCACAAGCTTCCTTGATCAGATTCTCGTTCGTTTTTCTATCTTTCCTCTTAACTATAGAAAGAGAGAAAAAATCGTTTCTTTAGGACTTTAGTTACCATGAAACATGAGTTTTCTTCTTTTTTCACTGTTTCAGATTCCAGGTGATATTGTTCTTGATTTGTCAAACATGACTAATCAAACAATCAAGCTTGGCAGTGGCCTCCGTCAGGTGTTTCATCTTTCTCCCCAGTTTAGTTGTTCAATCTATTAACATTGTTATTAGTCCAGTGAGATCTTGATTTTTTGAGAGCTTGGAGTATTGCTTTCAATGAGAACTTGCAAGGCAAAAGCTAATAGAGATTGACATGTGTGTGTGTGTGTGTTTTGTTTGGCTTCTTACAGGATGGTGATGCCATCTCTGCCATGAGAGCTGGGAAATTTAGTTACTCCAAGCCTAATAAGTATTGGCTCGAAAGTTCTCATAAACGGGTGAAGCTCAGTTACTTTGTCTGGTCTCATCTTCTTTGTTGTTGATTCTGATATTTTGGTTTTTGTAGTACATACCTCGCCCTGAGGATCATGTTCTTGGAATCGTGGTAGATTCTAAAGCAGATGTAAGTCCATTGCTTTGTATAGATTCTCGAACTTTGTTAGAGATCATACCGCGTTTAGGTCCTTCAGATTGGTCATGAATTGTTTTTCTTTGGCTGTTATGGCATGGTAGAACTTTTGGGTAGACATTAAAGGACCTCAGCTGGGGCTTTTGCCGGTTCTTGCATTCGAAGGAGGAACAAGAAGAAATATTCCCAAGTTTGAAGTATGTACATTCCGATAAATCATCAAGCCTCTTGTTTGTGCATAATCATTGAATGTTGCTTTGCTCGTCTCTGGAAGTTAATATAGCATTCATGTAACAAACAGGTAGGCACTCTGCTTTACGTTCGAGTGGTCAAGACAAACACAGGAATGAACCCTGAGCTCTCATGTACCGATGGTAAGTCTTAAGCTTAGAACGGTGCTGCTGCTGTTTTGCTTTCGAAACTAATTGTTCCTTTGTTACGATGTAACTAGCAAGTGGGAAAGCCGCAGAATTTGGACCCTTGCGAGACGGTTTCATGTTTGAATGTTCTACTGGTCTTTCAAGAATGTGAGACAATTCCGCATAGACTTGGACTCTCTTTCTTATAGTTCATTTGTCTTGCCTTCACTCAGAAAGGTTTAATCTTCTACTGTCTTATAGGTTGCTAAGTTCACCAACGTGCCCGGTCCTCGAAGCTCTTGGAAAGAAACTCTCGTTCGAGATAGCTGTTGGCTTAAATGGCAGAGTCTGGGTGAACGCGGCTGCTCAACGTACAGTCATTATCGTGGCCAATGCAATGATGAACTCGGAATCTCTAAGCGGAACACAGCAGAGAATCATGGTTGAGAAATTGCTTGCTAGTATTTCAGACTAAGATGTTGACAATAGGAAGATGCAACTTAACCTTTGTTCTCTTTTAGCTAAAAGTGAGTTTTCGTTCATTCAAAGACATTTTATACAGTAAAAGCTTAGCTAAGATGTCGAATGCATATTCTATAGCGCCAAAATCTAAATCGTTATTGAGCCAAGTACTCTTAGGAGTTAGAGATCAGGAGGCTCGTATCTGCACACACAATCATATATGTTTCCTTTGATCAATTTCTCAGCCAACCTCTGATTCTTCACCATTGCTAGCTGCCAAAAAAGGAAAAGAGAAGTCTCAGCCGGTTCTAGAGTTTAATGTTTCTACTTTGAGAGCCTCGCATTTGAATCGAGCTTTGAAGTTGGTGTGAAGTGATCTTCCCATGCCTTCTAAGACAACCTGCAATATCATTAAACATCAAATAATCAACAAAGAGTGTTTGAAGTTTTTCTCTTTCTGAGTTTTAGAGACGAGAAGTTTCTGTAGATACAAGATCGGCATCTTTGGCAGCGGCTGCAAGCTCGGAGCTGACTTGTCTGAGGTCGATGCAAGGACTCCCACAACCATTTTCAACAACCATCAATGGTGCTGAAGTTGAATCCTTCTTTGACCCATCCCCCGGATTTACCATCGCGTCCACAAGTAAACCTCCCATTTCTGCTGCCCTCCTCAGAATGTCACAGTGCTTCAAGAGTTAAAACAGAACAAACGAGTTAGTTACATGAAAAATATAACTGCTGCTTAAAATCTCTAAAACGAATGGTAAAAGTTGAGAGCTCCATCAACATCCGAAGCTGTTAAAGTCGTTCTCTTCGAATGACGCATACATTTGATAGCTTCCTACAAAGATGATACAACAACCATTTTCACAACCTGATCCCTTCTCTCAATTGGCAGGAAGATCAATTGCTAACACGCGATTAGGAAAACAAAAGAAAGACGACCTGCATAATCTCTCGAACACGATACTCAACATCAGGAGCAAGCATAAGTGCAGCTTCAGGTAACAAATTACTTTGTGCAATAACCTCAATCGTTTCCTTAGGTACAATACTCATCTTCTCCTTCTCTTCTATTGTAAGCATTCAAACATCGAAAGAAAAATCAACAGTGGTGCTTACACTGATACAGAGTAACATAAAAGCATATAGATTCCATCAAATTTCCCAATGAATCGCAAATTCAACACTTCCAACACAAAGAGGACTCTGAATTTTACTATGAAACCAAAACAAAACGGAGCACAAAAGTTTTTTCTTTGAGACTCACCGATTCAATAGACCATGCGGTGTAAAGAATCGTTTCGAATCGGAAAGTAGCTCCGAAGATAATGACGAGCCACGGTGGTAAACTCGTAATCGGAAAGAAGTTTCTTCCGACGTCGAAGATCCACAGTCACACCCAAGTCCGATTTGGAGAAGAAGCGAATCAACATATCGGGTCGGGTATTTTAATTGAAGTTAAAAGTGAACCTGATTGGGTCTATTCCGGGTTAAATTTTAACTTTGGGCTAATTTGAGCGGTTTGTACAAAATCTATTTAATTTTTAGGCTAATTTGACCGGCCCAAAATGTTTGTTTGGCCCATACATTTTAAAAAGGTCCGTATAAAAATACGGTCTAAAATACTCGGTTTATACTCGGTTTGGACGCGGTTAGCGCGCAAATCGAGGTCAATTTAATGTCGGTTATCGTGGTAAAACGGGATCCGTTTCCCGTTCAAACGGGGCCCGTTTTCTTGACCCGTGTCCGTTTGCGTTGACCCGCGTGCCAAACGTGTTTGACTTTTTTTTTTTGGTCTGCGTTTCTGTTTGCCCCTTTCTAAACCTAGCGCCGTCGTTCGTGTGTTTGTTCCGGTGGAGGAGCTCGCCGGCGTCCGTCAAGTCGCTGGAGCAGATGCGAGGTGTAGCAAGTTGAAGCTATTGGTGGCGCCTAAGGGGAAGCTTCTGTAATCGAGGGTTTTTTCTTAGATCTGGGTAAATCCAATGTCTGAAGAAGAAGAAGAAGAAACAATGGTGTGTCGATTGAATCCGAAGAAACCTTAAGGTTTGAACAAATGAGTGGTGGTTAAGGAATCTCTATTTTGTGTGATCTCTAATAGTCGTAGAGTTCTTTATATCGCCATTGGAGGTTAGCTTAAAAACATTTCCAAAATCTCTCTGTTTTTCTTCTCTTCTCTCTAAAACGTTGAATGTGTTCAATGTCTTTGCAGGTCTTAGCATGGAGTTCAATGGCAACACTACAAGGAGCAAGAGAAGCTCTTCCTTGTCTTATCACATGTGTCTTCCTTAGTAATCTTGGAGCATCCATTACTCAAGTTGCAAAAGACCCTCTTGTTGCGGAATACGGAACATTGAAATTCACAAAAGAAAGGGAGAGAGATCATTGAGATGTGATCATGATCATGGTGATGACGAATTTTTCAGACAAATCTTGCTCTTCTGAGTTACTCAACTTGTTCAGAATCATTGCTTGGTTTCTCATTCACTGAGCTTTCCTTCTTAGCGTCAGGCTTAACACTAGAGCTGCTTTGCGATGGAGAGATCCTCTGAAAGATTGATGAAACAGTTGAGGCATAAGGAATAGGCAGAGACACGGTTAAGCTCGGGTATGGCAGCAGCGAGTGGTCAAATTTACAGTTTGGTCCGAACTTGCAGAATCCATAAGACCTGAAGCTACCACAAACTGGTTGTCCCTGAAGTGCCAAGAACCAAACATAATGGCAAGACCTGAAGCCTCTTGTTTGTGCATAATGATTGAATGTTGTTTTGCTTGTCTCTAGAAGTTAATCTAGATTCATGTAATAAACAGGTAGGCACTCTGCTTTACGTTCGAGTGGTCAAGACAAACACGGGAGTGAACCCTGAGCTCTCATGTACCGATGGTAAGTCCTAAGCTTAGAACGGTGCTGCTGCTGTTTTGCTTTTGAAACTAATTGTTCCTTTGTTACGATGTAACTAGCAAGTGGGAAAGCTGCAGAATTTGGACCCTTGCGAGACGGTTTCATGTTTGAATGTTCTACTGGTCTTTCAAGAATGTGAGACAATTCCGCATAGACTTGGACTCTCTTTCTTATACTTCATTTGTCTTGCCTTCACTCAGAAAGATTTAACCTTCTAATGTCTTATAGGTTGTTAAGTTCACCAACGTGCCCGGTCCTTGAAGCTCTTGGAAAGAAACTTTCATTCGAAATAGCTGTTGGCTTAAACGGCAGAGTTTGGGTGAATGCGGCTGCTCCACGTACAGTCATTATCGTGGCCAATGCAATGATGAACTCGGAATCTCTAAGCGGAACACAGCAGAGAATCATGGTTGAGAAATTGCTTGCTAGTATTTCAGACTAAGATGTTGACAATAGGAAGATGTAACTTAACCTTTGTCCTCTTTTAGCTAAAAGTGAGTTTTGATTCATTCAAATACATTTTATACAGCAAAAGCTTAGCTAAGATGTCGAATGTATATTCTATCGCGCGAAAATCTAATTCGTTATTGAGCCAAGTGCTCTTGGGAGTTAGAGAAAAGGAGGCTCGTATCTGCACACACAATCATATATGTTTCCTTTGATCAATTTCTCAGCCAATCTCTGATTCTTCACCATTGCTAGCTGCCAAAATGGAAGAGAGGTTTCAGCCGAAAAGATTCAATAGCGGTTTTAGAGTTTAATGTTTCTACCTTGAGAGCCTCGCATTTGAATCGAGCGTTGAAGTTGGTGTGTAGTGATCTTCCCATGCCTTCCAAGACAACCTGCAATATCATTAAACATCAAATAATCAACAAAGAGTGTTTGAAGTTTTTCTCTTTCTGAGTTTTAGAGAAGAGAAGTTTCTGTAGATACAAGATCGGCGTCTTTGGCAGCGGCTGCAAGCTCGGAGCTGACTTGTCTAAGGTCGATGCAAGGACTCCCGCAACCATTTTCTACAACCATCAATGGTGCTGATGTTGAATCCTTCTTTGACCCATCCCCCGGATTTACCATCGCATCCACAAGTAAACCTCCCATTTCTGCTGCCCTCCTCAGGATGTCACAGTGCTTCAAGAGTTAAAGCAGAACAGAAGAGTTAGTTACATGAGAAATATAACCACTGCGTAGAATCAGTAAGTTAAAACTGACAAAACCTTAGCTGCCTCGGCGACTATGTCAGGGAGTTCCATAGCGGTCACATCGTTAAGAGCAGGAAGAGAGTTTGCCACTAGAACAACCTGGAGAATCATAATAAAACTTTGTTTTGTGTGTTTTTCAACTGATCTGACAAAAGAAACTCTTTGGCCTGTGCATTCGGTTTTATCAAAAGCAGAGAAAGATATAGAGAGAGATATGTACTTCAGTTCCACGACGAAGAAACTCTCGAGCAAGAGGAAGCATTCCAAGAATGACATCTGCTCCCGAGTTATCAACAAAAAGTAACGCCCTTTTATGTTGATGAGGCTGCTTACCTCCAGAACCAAGCATCCTTTCTTTGAAGGCATCAAAATCATCCACCTGATTTTACCGATAACAGGAGATTTCCACATAATATTAACACTTCGCAAACAATAACTCGGTGAAAAAAAGATTAGGTGTTCTTGTCTCTTACCCTCCATGGTCGCTGCATCTTGTTGCGACTCATTCTGTATATTTCAATAATGGTTCCTTTGTGATAAAGATCCACACACGCTCGAGATCCCCAGTCGAATATGTTCGCAGCTAGAACACCTTCGATAAGTGTAAGCAACCTCGTCTCCTGAAAATCCCGAGCAAAATTCAAAACAACGATGAGAGAATTTCTCTCATGTATAGCACACATTTAGTAGCAAGGCATGGTTAAAGATCACATACCTCATTCATCGAATCAAGCTCCTCTAGTAAATCAGGTAAAACAGCAAGTGACGCCTCGTTCTCCCTATCAATTTCGAAGAAAGAGTAAGCATAAGAGAAACTCCAAGTCGAGTGATACAACTATGTGTTACCTTTGCTTGATGCTTCTATAAGCATCAACAAACTGGAATTCCCTTAAGCATTCTTCCCTAAGTTCCAAGAGATTCGCGAGCCCCAGCTTTCCATATGCAGCTGGCTCTTCCATTAATCTACAGCCAAATAAATTGTGAGCAACACGCAAAAGCACACAACTACTAGACTATCTTGAAGAGATGAAGTTTCCGTTTAACAGATTGTGGCCGAAGTTGCATAGGCTCGACTGGAAAGAAAGGAATTTGTTATAATGAACCAAACCTTGCTAAATGAGCAGAAAAAGCACGAGCAAAAGCATCACCACGCCTTTTCGCATCCTCAGTTCCTCCTTCACTTGCCACAGCCTATATAGTTATGTCCATAAGGCAAGAGTCACAGGCCGTAGAGAATATTCACTAACAAAAGAAAATTACTGAAGGAAGAATAGGATTCCTATGTGTTAATTTTAAGAGTTACCGTATCAACGAGGTCCGGTAAATGATCTGACAAAACTTTGAGCCAGTACCTAAACACCAAAACAAAATTAAGAAATCAAATAAACAATGATTCATCAAATAAAACCACTCTTTTCGAAACTCAGCTTTAATGTATTACTCACTCTCGTTCGCATTGGTCTGATAGATCAACCGTGTTAGGCTCATACCTGGAGTAAAAGAAGTTGATCTTAAACATGTGAATATAAATCCTTCGAAACTATTAACGAACGACAAAACCATGAGAGAAATGAAAACGCTCAATACATTACGCGGGGACATGCCACTTACATTTTCGGGTCTGCCAGCAACGGAAACACCTCTAGTGTGGGCACAAGATGGAGAACGCCAACATTTAAAGCACTGGCATCAGATCTTAACGCACTGCCTCTTGACGACGGAACTTCAAACCCTCCAAGTCCAGTCGTTTTTGAAGGAGCCATCGGTACAGGAGCAGTTATTTCAGTTCCTCTACGCACAAACTTTTCCATCCACGAAATCTAAAAGCAGGCAAGAAAGCCCCTTAATACTCCAAAACTTATACCGAGTAGCAGCGATCACTCTCTACCACTAAAAGAAAAGTTTAAAAAGAGGAAGAGCACCTGATTCCATCTCGTTTTCAAAATCCTTAATCTATTCACTAACCAATAAAGAACATATCCAAACGATATATGTTATCTTATCAGAAAGCTATAAAGATATTCTTTTCTTTTTTTGGCAAAACTCTTACAAAGATATTCTAGCGACTAATTTCAAAGTGAATGAGATTGAGTATCCAATCAAAAGTCCACACAAACTATGGAAAAGAACAAGTACTATTGCACTTTTATCGTATCAACGTAACAGCCATAAAATTTAGTAAGTCCGTGGAAGATAAAACATTTGGTAGAACGCAAACTAAAATGATTACCTTCTCGTTCAAATCCCCGAGAGGTGGTCCGTGAATATTTCCTCCAGTATACGGTGCACCCATTGGGAACCTCTCAACCAACTGATGGGACATTAATTCATCTAATCCATGCTTCTCATAGCTCATGAAGGCACCCATAGCGCCCAGAAAACCTTCATGCCTCAAGAACATAGCTTGCATCTTTCCTTTCGACCTGGTTATGATCAAACAATAAATTAACGAGTTGAGTGATGAAGGGTGGGGTTAATATCACGTCGTGGTCCAAGTTTACATGTAAAGTTACCAGAAATGTACAGCGAACGAAATTGTGTCCATGGTATAAGCATGACCCCTTATGAAAAATCCTCCGAAAAATATTCGCTTCAACCCAAAGTGAAGGGCGTTCAAGTACGATATCTGCATAGCAACATAGAATTCATAAACTCAAAATGTTCTCAAGCACTTAACACAGCTCTCTAATCAAATTTTCCAAATGATATCATTTTCTTAGGGACAAAATAAGAAACTTTTGGACACAACACATACCTGCCCGATATTGTATGATATCATCCGCAACAGAGACAAGGAAATATCTTCAGGCCTGTAATCTTCCAGATCCCTATTTTCAGATACCGCCTTGCCAAAACTAGAAGCTATCGTTGAAGCAGAGAGACCAATCTATATAATTGGTAAATGAGAATTACTAGTACCGTAGTAATAAAGCATTCTGTTTGTAATAAGAGAGAAGCCACATCCTTTAAAGAATGAGATCAGATGTAGTCTGATGCAAAGTAGACTCGTACCTTGGAGTAATCCATGCCACCGTAAATATCACCAACAAGCATGTCAATGGCACTATTATCTCCCTTTTGGCTGAGTTCTAGCAATTCATCGAAACTGAAACAGAAGAAAACATCATAAAGCATACGAAACAAGAACATAAAGTAGTACAGAAAAATTAGATCCATGTAACCTCTTGCATTTCGTTAGAAGTCTCCCTAAGCCCCAATATGTACCACCGCCGACATTAGTCCCACTCACACGTTCAAATTTTCCTTCCCCATCAACCTATACTTTGAGAAGCACGGCGTGAAATCTACTAACAAACTCAGAAGTTCACGGAGCCACAACACAGAACAGTTTGTGGAAGAAGTAGCAAACGTAAACAAGTACCTTGATTATGCTAACACCAGATCCAACGTTCACAAGAAGATATGGATACAGGTCATTGGGATCTATCTGCACAAATTCTTTCTCACCCTCCATGTGCGTAAAGGCTTCGTGTCGAATAGCCTGCATAAAAGCATCAAAAGAGTCACAACTTCAACAAACATATCAGCCGGTTACACATAATGTGAGCCTGTCTTTACGTTTATGTTTTGCAAGTGCTAGTAATAAAGGCGCAACTCCATATGGGGACACAACATAACTGCAATGTTGCATAAAGAAAGGTCTTACCTTGAGCAGAAAATTTGCTCCAGAAACAAGGCAATGCATTTCATCTTCTTTTTCAATACTAACACCAAGCCGTTCCTTGAACAAGTCCGCAAATTTATAGGCCCCGCCACCAGTGACCTGTAAGATATACATACACCTGACTCTTGAGTTTAAACAAGCAATCATCAACTAATCAAAGCTAAATCGGTATATCACATTATATGGATATACAAGACAACATGACCAATAAAAACATTTTCATCTACAAACAAAAGCTATGTTAAATTTTTTCCGATATCTCCAATTGACAGGACGAGCTAACTATATCCGGAAAGAGCCTCAAAATGTGATAAAGAAAAAACAACCAAATCATCAAAATGCCATTACCTTGATAACACCAGTCCCCAAAGGCAGAGTCTTTGAACTCCAAGGATAAGGATCTACTCATTGATATCAAACGAGAATCGGATGAAAAGAAACCGAGAAAAAGACGAGTTAAAGACATTTTGAAGTCGAATCAGCGGACCCTGAACAAGAGAGAAAAAAAGCCAATACCTCGCCGATGAAGCTGCTTCGAGTGAATAAAATCCAAACACTCATTTATTTTGTGAGTCTCAAACTTAACAAAATGAAGCCTCCCACCAAGAACAGGATAGCTTCTCAAATTCCCATTGCTTAAACCCAATCTCTCCTTAATTGTCTTCTTCCGTTTATCATCATCATTAGAGTAATCCTCATGCCGTGAGAAATACAACAACTTTATCAAAGATCCTGCAAAATAACCTTAAAATCAATATATGAAACACATAGAATCATCATCATCATCATCATCATTCATACCTCCAATATCAAGAGCTAAATGAGAGATATCATCAGATTGATTAGGCAACAAAATGGTTGGATCTCTCTCTTCGAAATTCCCCTGTATTTCAGCTTTGCTTAGATCAAGCTGTGGCCTAGAGCTTGATCTGTGAATTGAACTCCCAGAAGCAGAAGAAGAAGGATTCATATCTCTCTTCTCACCAACACCAACACAAAGCTGAGATTTTGATTCAGCTTCTATCTTCTTATCATCAATGATTGGAGCATGTTCATCTCTTGGACTAGTCATATTCTTTTATTACAAATATATAAAAAAGAAAAACCCAAAACCTGAAAGATCTGCTCAACAACCAACCAACATACCAAAAGGTCTCTACCTACTTGCAAAGTTTAAATCTTTACATTCACAAAACAAGACAGAACAAAACCCAGAACTCGTTTTTATGTCCGGGTCGAGAATTATTTCGGAAGAGTTTCAAAGTTGTAAACTTTCGACGAAGAAGATAGACAAAACTAAACCAGTTCGAGCTTTTTTGTTAGTACACTAATGAGAAAAAGGGATTTTCAAAGGCTGAAGCAGACCTAACTCGAAGACAAATTTGATCCTTTCACATAAAATCACCGTCTGTAATTATGTAATTTATTTATATTATTTTTCCATAGATTAAGACAAATTATAATGGATAACCTATAGTTATCCGTTATTTTATTTTTCATAGATTAAGGGAAATTATAATGGATAACCTATAGTTATCCATTATTTAATTTTTATATCTCTTCTAAATTATAAATTACTAAAATAATAACAAATTGCTAAATTTAAAAAGTTTTGAATAAAAGTATTGGTTTAAAGTTATAAAAATTTACAAATAAATTAAGATGTTTATTTTTAAATATTTAATATTTTTTAATATGTGTAAAAAATTTAAAAAGTCATGGAATATCATTTTGTCCCTGATTTTTTTTCATTATTCACAAATGGAAGGTACTTTATAAAATATCCTCAATATTGTATTGTTATTTTTTTCTAAAAATTTAATTAATATATGATTATTCATTTAATTTAATTAACCCTTATATTAACTACAACAACACAAAATTTGTTTCTTTTTAAGTTTAAAAGTAATGTGAATTATTATTAAAACTCAATTGTATTCCATAGTTTTTGTGATTAATGGATCGTATAAAACCAATGGGCCTATTGGTGTTAGATAAAGCCTTATTGGACCAAAATACTAAAATTTTGGGCCCACATTAATAAAAAAAAAGTTGCCACGTCATTAAAAACCACATTAATTACAGATCGAATCCATGTGGCATCGTAAGTGTGACACGTTAACATGGGATCATGTAAATAAGGGCAAAAATGACTTTTCATTGTAATAACGATCGCGACTCGTAAGCCAACGCGAGCCTCTATATTCGTTTTTTTATTCTTAAAAAGAAAATTAATAAATCAAAAAAATTTCAATTTTATCCAAAAAAACAGAGAGTCGTTTTCAAGGATCCACATCCATCTCCTCCTTTTGATTCTTTCTCTTCTTCTTCTTGTTTCTTCGATTTGGGTTTGCTCTCGTAAACCCTCTTTGTACAGAGCTCTCTAATGGCGATTGTTTGATATGCTCTCTCGAGATGGGTTTCTCTCAGTCTCTTCGTCTCAATCTTGCTTCGTCCTACTCCTCCTCTCTCTCTCCCTCAGAGGTATCCTCGAGATGGGTTTTTTGATATCTTAACCTTCTTGGGTTTTGTTCTTATTCTCATTCATTTGATTAGGATGATGGATGAATATGAAGAAGATTCGTATATTAGCTTTAAAGTTTGAAACTTTTTAAAGATTCGTGTAGCTTAAAGTTAGGAACTTTTAAAGATCTGCTTGTAGTTTCTTTACGATTATTGATTTGGTGGCAATAGCGAGAGAGCATTAGTATTTGCATCCATGTTTGCTTAGTATCTTGTCTTGCTCAACATTTTGATTTTTTTTTTCGATGTCTGCTTTGTGATTTTGCTGATGCAGTATTGTTCAACGAGAGTGAACCAGAAGCAACACAAGAGTCCTGTTTCATTCCGAAGCTGTAAGAAGGGAAAGAGAGCTTCTTTCGTGAGTGTTGAGTCGGTCTTGAACAATACGAGACCGAACATCAACGATAATGGAACAGCTAAGGAGCCTTCAAAGCTTCTTCTCGAGA
Source organism: Anastatica hierochuntica (assembly GCA_900406275.1). Classification (NCBI taxonomy): domain Eukaryota; kingdom Viridiplantae; phylum Streptophyta; class Magnoliopsida; order Brassicales; family Brassicaceae; genus Anastatica; species Anastatica hierochuntica. Next base: position 30,261 of record OVAN01000146.1, on the reverse strand, counting down.
AATTGTTCGCTCAGACGCAGAAATTAGAGAGAGATCGAAACTCGGTTTATCGCGATGAGGGTCTGTCTTATTCGAACATTGGGTTGCTTGAGTCTGACCTTGAGGCTGTGTTAGTTGCTTTGTTGAAAAGAGAAGAGGACTTGCAAGGTGCTGAGAGGAAGGTTCTCTCTGAGAAAAAGAAACTGAATCAGGCAAAGGAGGAGTTAGAGAAGCGAGAGAGAGTAATCGTCTTAGCTTCTTTGAAGCATGAAAGTCTACAGGAGGAATTGAAGCGGGCGAATGTGGAGTTAGCTTCTCAAGCTAGAGAGATACAAGAACTAAAGCATAAGCTTAGGGAAAGAGATAGGGAGCTTGTTGCTATGCAATCGTCTTTGACTTTGAAAGAACGTGAGCTAGATCAAATGCGCGATGAGATTGCAAACAAAAGCAAGGAGGCTTCTGTGGCTATTTCTGAGTTTGAAAGCAAGTCGCAACTCTTAAGCAAAGCGAACGAAGTTTTGAAGAGACAAGAAGGTGAAATACATGCACTTCAGAGAGCCCTCAAGGAGAAAGAAGAAGAGCTAGAAATTTCTAAGGCTACGAAGAAACTTGATCAGGTAAAGCTCAGAGAGACAGAAGCTAAGTTGATGAAGCAGACGGAAGAGTGGCTGATAGCTCAGGATGAAGTGAACAAGCTTAAAGAGGAAACCGTGAAACGCTTAGGAGAAGCTAATGAAACCATGGAGGACTTCATGAGAGTGAAAAAGCTTTTGACTGATGTGAGATTCGAACTTATTTCTTCTCGGGAAGCTTTGGTATTTTCCAGGGAACAAATGGAAGAGAAAGAGCTACTATTAGAAAAACAGTTGGAGGAACTCGAGCAACAGAGGAAAAGTGTGTTGTCATACATGCAAAGCTTGAGAGATGCTCACAGTGAAGTAGAAAGTGAGAGAGTAAAGCTCAGAGCCGTCGAGGCTAAGAACTTTGCACTCGAGCGGGAAATATCAGTCCAAAAGAAACTGCTTGAGGAATTAAGAGCTGAGTTAAGGAAAGAGAAATCATCGTTGGAGCAAGCTATGCATGATGTATCCGATCTTCAAAATGAGCTTAACGAGAAAAATAACGCATTTCAGGTGTCACAGAAGCTACTTCAGGAGAAGGAGTCAAGCTTAGTGGAGGCCAAACTAGAGATTCAGCATCTCAAGTCTGAACAAGCTTCTCTAGAACTATTACTGCAAGAAAAGGATGAAGAACTCATGGACGCTCGAAATAAATTGGAAGAAGTGAACCGGGAAGTGACAGAGCTAAAGATGCTTATGACCACTAGAGAAGATCAGCTTATGCAGGCAACTGCAATGCTGAAGGAGAAAGATATCCACCTTCACAGAATCGAAGGTGAGTTAGACAGTTCCAAGCTGAAAGTTACCGAAGCCGAAATGGTGGTGGAAAGAATTGCGGAATTGACCAGCAGATTGCTTATGTCAACGGCCAGCGGTCAAAATCATCAAAATGCAATGAGGATTGACAATGAGCTAAGTGTTGAATCGATGCAGCAACCACTAGAGAAACCTCATGGTGATTACGGAATGGAGAACAAACGGCTAGTGATGGAGTTAAACTTCACTAGAGAAAATCTACGGATGAAAGAAATGGAAGTTCTAGCTGCAGAGAGGGCTTTGACATTTAAAGACGAAGAGATCAACGTGGTCATGGGAAGATTGGAAGCCAAGGAGCGTGAACTCAAGAAACTAAAAGAAGAAACGATCAACGACAGTGAAGATTTGAAAACGCTGTATGCCTTAGCACAAGAGAGAATCGGGGAGAAAACAATGGGTGATTTGGCCATAGAGAAGCTTCAACTTGAGGCAGCTCAACTTGAAGCTGAAGCTGCAACGAATGCATTACAGAATCTTGCAGAAATGAGCAGAGAACTTCTAACTCAAGCTGACGTGAGAATCAATGCCAACCATACTACTTCCACTCTACAGCCAGAAAGCGCGGAAAAGTATTCAGACGGAAGTGATGAGTGTATCGCTGAGGTAAAAACCGAAGTTGTCAGGCTCTGGTCCTTGACAGAGAAACTCCTGGAGAAAGCAGGAATCGTTTGACTTTTTATGAAGAAGCTTAGGTTATGCAGATTAACACTATAAACCTGATGATCTGTATGATTGTTTTATGTAAATGTAGAATCACTGGGAGGTTAAACACATGTTGTCAAGTGTCAATGCCACTACGCCTGTGAGGTTTGTTAAAACAGTTGTTGAAAAGGTTAGACATGGATGTAACAAGAGATTTGTACCTGAATCGTAAGGCCAAGAACGGTCAAGAACAACAAATGTTATTATTATGTACATGTACTAACATGAAACCATGTATCCATGACTAGAACAGAGCAGGTTTGACACACATCTAATCATACAGCTAAACACTGAACACAAGCCATTTAGATTTGCCAGAGTCCTGACCATCAAGAACCTGAGAGTCACCTTGTCCACTCGAGCCATCGCGTTGTTTCCCATCTTTTGACCTTCTTATCTTCTTCCCAATAAAGAACCCTAACTTCATTGCTGTCAATAGACCCATAGCAATCATCAAAGGTCTCACAGCCCAGTGAAAATCCTCCAGATGTTGATATTTTTTCACAACTCCTTCACATGTGTTGAAATTCACAATCTCTACTTCAGCCGGATCTGCAAGTAAACTTCCATGTTCCTCTCCAAAAGGTAACACCCCAGGGAAGTCCACCTCGAGGCAACCGTTTGGTAAAACCCGAGTGATCCTGCCCGTTGCCCAAACCCCTCTAGTTTTACGCACCCATTTGAATCTTGGGATGACAATATTGGCTTTGAGTTTCACAAATTGACCCACACGGTATGCGTTGGCCATCTGAAGCTGCGATGAAGACCCTTTCCAGAGAGTTGGCAACCCAATAAATCCAACAGCTACATTTCCCTCACGGCTGATTGAATGGAGAATACCAACGGCAGAATGCCTCTTGTCTTCTCCGTTCTTCAGACGTACCCAATCTCCCGAAGCTAAGCCGTTAGTCACCCGTTCAAGAACAGATACGTGAACTCTTAACGGATCATGAACACCGTGTACTTTAACCAGAGCAAATCCATCAGGGTCAGTGTCACGTTCTAAACCAACCACCATGCCTTCTGGCACATCCATGTTCTCATGCTTACGCGAATTAGCAGGCTTTCTTGTGCGCACTGTGTCACCCATTTGCAGAAGATCTTTTGAAAGAAACCATTCTGTATAACCGAGAGTAGCCGAGCTCTTCCTGATTTCTCTACTATCGATGCCTCTCCACACTTCTTCCTCCTCTGAGTTTTGCAAGCTGCCAAATTTCCAGTTAACAAATCACAGAACTGCTAAAACATTAGAAACGACACTGAACAAGAAGGCCATTATTATTCCAACACTTAAGAAACTAATTTTTCAAGAGGTACTATGACCAATGACCTATACAATGAACTTATAAACACTTCTGCATCAATCTCGTTCAAACGAAAAAATAGAATAGTGAGCAGTTATGATTTACCTCTTCAAGACGTGTAATATGTCAGTCATCGAAGGTCGGCTTCGAGGATCATACATAAAGCAACCTCGAAGCAGGTTCCCAAGAGGAGGCGGTATGTCATTGGGGATATTAAGCTTTTCTTGCTTTCTCACCACTAAGTCATATATTTCATCGATGGATCTCCCGCACCAAGGTTGTGCACCAGTTAGCATTTCCACAATACTGCATCCGAATCCCCAAGAATCAGTCTCAAAGGACATTGGACCTCTTACTTCCGGTTGCCACTGTTCTGGAGCCATATAATTTGGAGTTCCAAGCCTCACTGCCATATCAGAATTTGGCAAAGGGATACTAAGAAGGAGATAAGGGATCCCAACATCCCCGATGATGGCCTTGTCGTTATCACTGAGAAGAAAGTTAGAGGGCTTAAGATTGAGAACCAGAAACCCTTTAGAGTGCAACTCCAGGATCCCTTTAACCAGATCAACCCCGTATCTGTAAAACATAGCTCAAACATAGATGAAAGGAAATTAGTATATTACATACGAATGAAGAAGACGCTAATACCATGAGCTGTTTATTTGTGTAATGCAAAATTACCTCAGTACATCAGGCAGAGAAAGTTTTCCTCCTTTAAGCCGAGCCATCTTGTCACCAACACAGCCCTCATAGAACTTCATAATGATACAAATCTATAGTACACAAATCCGCAACTAAACAAAAATCCAAAAGTATAGAGAAACTAGAGAAGAAATCACACGTTTGTTTTGCTTACTCTTCCACTAATACTCGAAACCCCTCGAAGTAGACAAACATTCTCCATCCCTTGACACTTGGTAAACAAATCCTCAAACTTATCTACCACAATCTTTCTTTGATCCTCTCTAATAGGATGAAGCATTTTGATGGCCACTTCATGATGCTCATCATATTCATCAGTTGATTGATGATGAGTAGCTAGCCAAACATCACCGAAAAGACCTCTCCCAATTCGATGACGAAGCTTCAACATTGAAGAATTCATCCAAGGGCTTGTCCTAGCTGCTAAAGCGCTCTCAGACTCACCTTCAATGATTTCATACTCAGAATCATCCGGCTTACTAGTAACAACCTTTGAAGCCATTTCCTAAAACCAACAAACAACATAAATGCAACAAAAGATCAAACCTTTATGAAGTCGAAATCGGAATCAAACCCACATTTGCTAAAAAGGAACAACCTTTATTGTCACTTGCTAACTATATAGCAAAAAAAATGTAAAACAGAGTCATCATCATCATCATCGCAAGGTATATAATATAATGCAATTGAAGAGAAAAGTCACAAAGCAGAGTCGTGTAGAGAATCTCCACTTAGGAAAATAAGTTAGCGATAGAAACAAGGGACAAAGACAGTATCGTGGAGAAGTAGAAGACGAAGAACAAGCAACAACAGTAACCTAACACTATGAGCCAATCAACACTATGGAAATGATCAAATTTGCAGAAGACTGAAATCAAAAAAAAGTTAACTTCCAATGAAAATTCAGAGATTGAATATAAGAAGGGCAAGAGCAGAAGCTAACCGACAATGAGGGAAAGAGAAAAGTCGACGGATTAAGAAGAAGCTTTGATGAAATTTTCTAACTTTGAAGAGCTGAAAAAAAGACAGAGAAGAGACATGTGAGCGAGAGAGAGAGAGGAAGGAGGAGAAGGCGAGGCGGCCCAGTAAGTGGCTTTGCTTTAATACCACATAACCACAGGCCCATTTCTTTAGTAATAAATATTTTTTGACAAAAAAATCGAAGCATATAATATTTTACAAGATTTAAAATTTGCATATTTAATTAATGCTCCCATTTTTCAATATATATAAATGAATTTTAAGGGTTTTGTTTTCATTCTATTTTAATTGATGATTTCAGTTTTTTGTGCAAAATTTAAACATGACACATTTGTGATTAATTGTATTTTCGAGAGAAAAATAAATTTTATTGATAAAAGACAACTTCAAACCGAAGTAGCAGACAAACGAATTTTGTTAGCCAATGAATGGGCATGGAAATTATTACTACGAGAGGTAAACTGAAATGAAATAACATCAAAGCGAGAAATAACATCTCGAATATCACATAAGATCCCATAGAGATTATTATTATTTTCTTTTTTTTGGTCACATCTATAGAGATCATTATAAAATCGTATTTATAATATATTTTTTATTTGTTGAATTAAATTTAGTCACTGATATTTTTATGTAAATCATGTAAATAATATAAATTATTTACGATGCTAACTGATAATCATCATAGAAATATTATAAACGAATTGAAAAAGGAAAATGAGAATAAAATTGTAAAAACAACAAAGTTGTTAAAACAAGCAATATTATGAGAATCTCAAAAGAAGGGCATGTTTAGTATCACCGTTGCAAAAAAAAGCATATATATCAAATAGTTATCAACAAAGACAAATTTAAACATTGTATATGGCGTTTTGAAATCTTTAAGCATTAATTGGCTGATGAGATATAAAATAGCATGATTAGATAAAGGAAACTTTGTTTTGATTTTGCATTTGGTTTGGTCTCCAACTAGAGTTTCCAATTGTCAGCTCTAATAAAACTCTCTGTAAGTAATGCTCTACTCTAATAAGAAAGAATTTTAGTGTTAAAAAAAAATAAAGAAACTTTTTTCATGCGGTTATTGTGCTCCTTGATGTCATAATATGATAATGGATCTTACCACGCGAAACCACGGGAAATAACAGGCAACCAAAGGAAAATTCATTCATTTTCATAACGTTATCCGCACAAATTTTACACGTCCACATTTCTAGAACATGTCGTTTATTTTTAGGTAGCTTTCCTTCGACTTTCTCATCGATTTTCTAACTCATTCAGAATTCATCTATTTTCGAGATTAGCCTATCATTCTCAGCAATAAGAAATATGAAATACATGCTCAAACTTTCATGGACCACGTTTAATTGATGGATAACAAATTCGATGGAGTTGCGGTGGAGAAAACTCAAGTGTTGCTACTCTTTCTATTTGACCTTAAGGTTGAAAGTGGCAATGGAGGGACTTAGAATGTATGCGACAACATCATTGGGGAATGTGTGACAGAATATTACACACTGGAACACGTTGAATCGATCTATGACGCTATTGTTTCCAGAATCGATGATCCTGTTGGAACTGAAGCGTATAGAAAGTATTCATTTGAGTGTGCGAGCAAAATACTTGAGGCGGTAGATATGCAACTTGAGTTTATGTTGGAGGTTTAATGTTTAAGTGATATTATCACGTTTTCTATGCAAAAATATTAATGTTTTTAGTATTTGTGACCATTATATATGCAGTTTGATATTCTTGAATTAGTTTTAGTTAAAATTGTTTTTATGAAAAATAGATAAACTAGATAAACACATGTGAATCTTTACGTGGAACAACATCACTTATTAGAGCATCCACAATAGTGGATTTTAAATTATTGCATTTTAAATTACTATTTTTTCTTTTCAGATTTAAAAAAAAACAAAAAAAAACATTTTTTCATCCAATTGCGGACCGCCACATGTAAGTGGGGCCTGCGAATAGTGAAGAAACCAAGCAAAAGAGATCTAAAAGTTTTTTTTGCACAATTTCTTAAAAAATATGGGATCCGCGAAATTGTTTATTATTATTTTGCTAAGGATTTATTGCTGTGGATGCTCTTAGACAATAGTATTGTTGAAATTTTGAAATATGTCACCAAATCGGGAACGCTGGATTTTTAAAATCAACTATGAAACGATCTCAATTTTCAACAAGGTTTTATTACAGAGAACATACAAAGAAGAAAGTCATAACAATCCATATGGTTTACCCTTTACTCAGGTGAACAAGTTGAGTTTCTCCAAGAAACCATTCCATTTTTTTTTGTTCCATTTCATTCGATTCATAATCTTTAGAGCATCAAAAGATTCATCCACAACGATTACATTACGAGAAGAAAAGAGAGCTAATTTCTTTATAAACTTACAAGAAAAATTTTGTTCTTCTTGAAATGACACGAAACAATCCAAGAGACAGAGACAAAGAGAGAGAGATTTACAGTAAAATTTCTTATGAATGAGAACACAAATTGAGATTTTAAGAAGAAGGAAGAACCTTCTTAACAATGTCTTCACTAAGAGCAGCAATCTGAGAATCCAAAGCTTTAATTGTTTCTTCCTTCTGCTTCTCCAAACTCGCCAGAGCTTCTTGCAGCTCCGCCTCCACCTTCTTCCTTCCCTCCGCCAGCTGCTCTTCCACCTCCACCTGCCAAAACCCAAATCCAAAATCCAAAATTTTCACATCACCACCACCATTTTCCGATCAAGAGATGAACACTAATGTCTGTTTTATACCTGTGTCTCCTTCTTCATCTTGTTAAGTGCGGCAGCGATCTCTGCCCTAGCCGCTCTCATAACTGCGGCGGCTTGTTCATCGAGCTGTTTAACCTCCGTCGAAGTATCCTTCACGCTCGCTAGCTTCTCTTTAATAGCACTATCTCTCTGGTCCATGAAGTTCCCAAGCGGCGAGTAATACACTTTGTCTAAAGCGAACATCAGGAAGAGAAACTCAACGACGATGATCGGAAGCGTCAAGTTGAAATCGAATAGCGCCGCCTTCTCCATCGCTTCGGCCATCGACGGCGGAGCGAAGGCGGCGATTAGCGCTAGGGATTTCGCGGTGGCGGAAGAGAGTGAGAGAGCTTTGCTGCGAATCTCGGAGGAGGAGGAAGATAGAGATTTGGGAATCTGAGGGAGTTTTGTGAATTTGGGAATCTGGAAACGGCTTGGTTTGTTGGAAGAGAGGAAGATTAGTGGTTTTGAAGAAGCCATTATCGAATTAGCCATTGCCACAGAGAGAGAGAGCTTCGAGAGATGATAATAGCTCAAAGTGATCTCTGTAATCTCTTGGAGACGACGAGTGAGAGAGAGAGACTTCCTTAGAAATGTTATCTCTTCTCTTTACCACACAAATAAGCGGCAGATACTGTGGTTGCGATTGACATAATTAACCGGAACCGAACCGAATCGAAAAAACAAATAATAAATCGAACCGATTTTTTAAATACGGGATATTCTTAAAAACCGAATCGAAAGAACCGAAACAGCAAAGGAAATTTTCGACATATCCAAAAAATATTTTTAAAATAACAAAACATACTTAAAAATAATCGAACCTGTATATCCGTACAATTAGATAATTCAATTGGAACCAAATTCAAGCCGAACCGAACGATTAGATAATTCAATTGGAACCAAATTCGAATCGAACATCTTTCGGTTACAATATGGTTTCAAATCTCAAACGCCCATCCTAGTGAAGAACTAAAGAAAATTATAATCGCTTACGTTTCAAAACGCTTGTCAGAAGAGTTTGCCTCCATCGTTTTAAATTTCAACCGTAAAAAGTAGCGTTTGCGTTTAGAATTAGAAGAAAAGATTACATTATAGGCAAACAAAGATACAAACAATCAATGCCTTAACTCCTTTTGCACGCACACAACAATGAAGATCAAGAACAATCAAAAACTTTACAAGAATTACCAAATGATAAACGTTTCAATAGACAAGATCAATGAGAGTTATTTTGACGGTTTAGAGGAGATGAGTTTTGTTCTGTTCCACACATCCTTCTCTGAGTAACACTTGAAACGCAACCTTGCGATGAGTTTGTTAAAAACTCTACGGTGACTCCAAGCCGAAGCAGTCATGGTTCTGTGTTTACTCCCTCGATGACTTGGTGTTGACTTGTAAGAGATCCAACCTCCCAGTACAGTCGCTAGAAAGCTTGGTTCCGTTCGAGGAATGGATTCAAGAACACCGTCTTCTTGACCTTCTCTTCCCTTCTTTTTCCCGGTTTCGGGTTTGGTTGAGAACCTGAGTTGTTTCCATAAACATGTATTACCATCACTTCAAGATTCAAGAAACATTGAACACCAAAAGGGGGAAACAGATTCTTACAGCTTGAGTTGTTTCAAAGAAGAAACGCGTGGCATCGTCTTCTTGCTCTTCTGCTTCATCATCAAGAAGCAGTAGTTTGAGATATGTCGAATGAATCGAAGCTGGAATGATGTTTGTCCAAAACACCAAATCAAAATGCAGTCTTAAAAGCTAAACTTTAAACTATAACAATCTACATAAGCCTGGTTTGTAGTTTCCTTTAAAAGGCTTGTACATACATCAACACAAGAAACGAAGATGAAGCCGAAAACGAACCTGATCACCATCTTTAATACCAAAGTCAGTGAGACACTCAGCTTCATTAATCAATTTATGATCTTCAAAGGTCAAGCAAAATTGCCCCCAAACATGTGGCCTTCATCCAAATGATAAATCATACAGTTTCAAGAAAGGAATCAAAATCTTGAGAATGCTAAACTCAAAATCAAGAATCAAATGATGATATACCATGAGATCATGTCAGGGCCAGTGATGGGCAAGTGAGAGAAAGCAGCTTCTACAGCCATCTTAAGCTCCTTTACTGTGGCTGTCTTCAACACTTCAACACCTAAACAAAAACATTTTTTTTCACAAACCCAATTAAGAAAACATGTTACAGAGAGCAAAGGAAGATGAGTGAGTTATGGTATATATACCAAAAGAAGATCCATCAAGCTTGAGAACAGTGAGTTTGATAGGCTCTTCAGGCATCTGATTATAGTTAAAACTCTTCCGTCGAGGGATGCCATCAATTAGACGGAGAGGCGAAAGAGAAGCAGCTAAAGAACGGCGTGGAACTTCCATCGGAAAATCAAGAACAAGAAACTAAAAAAAAGTGAATCTTTTTTTTTTTACTCGAGGCTTAAAAGAAACATCAACTTCCAAATTGTTAGTGTCGGAGAAGACGAGTGGATGATTGTAGCCATGGTTGGTAGATTAATAAAGAGCTTTAAAAGGAAGATGATGAAGAAGGAGGATAGATACTTTGAAGAGAATCTGGGTTAAGGCTTCTCTGCTTTTTTAAAGTATCTATACGAAATTAGTTTAAAGATATATAAGATAATTAAGTATTAAGAACATCAACAAGAAGCACCCATGGCCTAATGGATAAGGCGCTTGACTTCTAATCAAGCGATTGTGGGTTCGAGTCCCACTGGGTGTGTGTTCTTTTTTTTGCTTTCGAACAAGCTTTTTTTTTTCCCCAAAACCAAAACTATGAGAAAGGTCAAAAAATGTTGATGCATTTATATACAAAAAGAAATGAAGAAACAAGAATCTGATCAAAACAAATTAATACCAAAAAAAGTGTTTGTGTCAATAAAATTATGCTTACCCTTGGTCAAGAATTGAAGAAGAACAACCTTTATTAAGAAAGACTACTCTATCTCTTCTTTGAAGTAGTTAGGCCTTTTTATGATCACTAAGCCAATCGCATTCTTCTTTTTTTCTAATGGAGTAAGTTTACCTTCCGACGATCTTGTAATATGCATATAAACCAGAGCCAAAGAAACCAAGAAGCTGTCCCGTGACATTCATCTGCGAGAATGAGAATAAGATTGAACATTGAGCATCGCTTGCGTACCTCGAACAGAGAAAAAACAGTGCTGAGATGGTGGTTTTTAGGTTCAAAGAGAGTAAATGAAACGGTGAATAGAATACCATGTCGAATGGGAGTCCGCCAAAGAGCATCCAACCTAGCCCGACCGTGAATAGATCCTGTAACGGTGATACAATGTTCAAAGTTTTGCTTCCTTTTTAATCAAACCATAGACGCATAATACCTTCATATTGCCACATATTGTCTGTGTGAGAGCCGAGTTGAGAGTGGTATTGAGAAAGATACTGTAGTTTAGGAAGAAAGCCAGCACACACGAGCAGAGTAACACAGCCTGTGTGAGAACATAACAGGAAAAGAGATCAATCAGTCTAGCTAAATACAAAAAGTTGACATATATAAAGCAAAAGGGCGCGATCCCGAGTACCATAAAACCAGGAGATAAGAGGTGAGGAAAGTTAATCGTTTTCTCCAAGTCACCGCAAATAAATGTCCAAATCATAAGTATAGGTCCGCATATAATTCCTATCATCGAAAAATCGCAGAAATTTAAAGGAAGTGTTGGGAAGTTCAGGTCGATTTTTTGCTTATTTAGTTTTACCATTGCACCACATAAGGCCAAAGCTATTCAAGCCACTTGATTTCCCTGGAGAAGGAGACATTAGACATGAGTTAGAGAGGTTTCATAGGGAGTATAATAATGTATGCAGAGAGTAGTTAGCTAGTGTACCAGTCCGGGCAATGGTTGCTAGATATACTGCTGTTGTTATGTTGGCTAACAAAACAACACCATATCCATAAAAGTCAAATGACAAGTCTCTAGCTCCAGCAAAAAATGCGCCAAACAGGATAACGCCGACACTGACACCAATCTTACAAGAGTTTAGTTCTGCATATAAGCTTCAAGGACCCCCAGTACGTGTAACATACAGAACCAACATAGAGCTAGTACCACTATCTCTCACATACTCCTAAATGCTACTTCTTACTTTTCTCTTCCTAAAGGATATGATTAGATCCCGTCTCTGCCTATTTCTGGACATTATTACAACTCCAATGATTAATAGATATATCATTTTTGTACGAACAGACACTAGTTAGAGAAAACAGCGATTCACCTTCCAATGATGGATCGAGTATATCTCTGACCTGTGAGCATGTACTCAATCACCATAGTAAATGCCACCGTAGTACGCCTAAGTGTGGTATACATGGGAACATTTACCCCTCTGATAGATGCCATAGAGGCTAGCTTTCAGGAGATATACATTGAACAAAATTGTAATCAGTTCTACTTGCAGGATCCAAACAACAAATTTCTTGTTCAGTGAAACGACTTACCATGTACATAAGATAGGATATTGATAGAGAAAGACTGTGAAACAATGTCTTCAATGGCACAAAAGTTGAGGCAATATCAGAACTAGAAAAAGAATCAGTAGCTGTGAACGAGATGAACTTCCTACGCCTCAAGGCATATAGAAACAAGCTCGAGGAAACCATCTGAGGAAACAAAAAGTGTTAAGCTACTTCAGATATTGCCATTTCTGTTAAGAATCTTGTAGAGCATAAGTATGGCTGGAAAAAAAGAATCTATGCATAAACCTGAAACAATGTGATAACGTTTACGCACGGGAAGTCATACGAAGAGAGGGCTGCTTTATTGAATAGCACAAGCATAACTGCAAGAAATCAAAAAGAAAATGCCAATGCATAAACCAGACACACATCTGACCAAACATACATACAATCAATTGCGGAAGTATCTTCTTATGAGATCATCCTTACGATTCATCCCTAGACTACTCAGAAACGCGATTGTGTAAGCGAGATCACTGAATCATACAGAAATGTAGTTGTACAAAGTGTAGGGCGGCAAAATTCGAAGCATTAAACATCATCAAAGTAAACAAATCCTAATCTTCTTCACCGTAGCATCGACATCAGCTGAATCCGAATTTCGATTAAGCCAGAGATTCCAGCGACGGAGTAAATCGACGAAACAAGTGAAATTGAGGAATTTACCAGCACAGGCCATGTAAGAAAGAGCAGCGTAAGCGCCACGTTTAGTCATGGCGGATCCTTTAAAAAGCCGATCGTCGACACCTTTACCGTCGCTATCATTCTCTCCGGCGAGAGGTGGATCGGAAACCGGGAGAACAGGATTCCTCACCGAACTCATCGTCGAGAGAGGCAGACTCTCTCCACGCTATTCTTCTTCTTCTTCCGCGTTCGCCGTCTCTCCGACTCCTTGTGCTCCCTCACCCTCCGGCGAAGCTTTAGTCACCGAAACTAACGATACTTACGGTAGAAGACGCCGGAAATGCAAATTCGAGTAGACTTCTTTTGCAATTAATCAAAAGAAAAAGTCACGTTCTGTTATAAAGGCCCAATAAAAGAAATTATTTTGTTATTATTAAGCCCATTTTAAAATTATGGGCTAAAACTAATGTAATAGTTCGATTATGAACTAAAAGCCCTTTTTCTTAATTCAATGCATTTTATTTGCTTTATAAAAGCTTTTTCTAGGGCATTGAATTTAATATGTTAGAATAGAAAGAGTTATAAAATTAAAAATTTTATCATATTTTATTGAAAGAATATATATATATATATGGCCTTTTTTTGTTACTCTGGTTGATCGATTAAGATTCAATATTTGCGTGTTTACATACGTACAATGATTGTTTTCCTAAGTTAAGGACATAAGAACAACAATCCGTCCTGCGGAACCCGTCAGTGGACTGTGCAGAAATGGATGGTGCGTTTGGCGTTCCTCAAGCCAAGATCAGCTTGGTTTGTCATGGGTGAAGGGTTGGATCGTTCTGCAGGACCAGCCGGCGGATCCTGCGGGACAGGTTTCGATTACAAAACTAGTACGCCAAGAAACAAAAAGCATAAGAATCCAAGAATGGTGATATATTATTAATGAGTCCTTCTTGATAAGATGAATGTTAAATAACTATATAAAGTAGTAATCTTTAAGTCTCTCATAAAGTAAAAAGGCCAAGACATAGAGACACTTGCATCTAATCTTGTTCGAAAAACATCTTGTTGGTAAGACAATCTTGTTGAGATTCCTTTACTTTAAAATCATCGTTCATGGCGATGGCGTTCTTGAGATCGAGACGGAAGTCACGGAACTGTCTCTCCTTCTTAGCTTTAATAACTACAGCTATGGCCTTCTTGAGTGCCTCACTTTTGAGCTTTACCTTACCACTCGCCGTTGCCTTGTCGTTCTCCATGGAGATTGGATTATGTGAGAGATAAGAGTTCCCTTAGGGTTAGGGTTTGGTTACACTTATATATGATTCCATTTTACAAATTAGAAAAAAGCATAAGCCCACTAATTTCCATTAGGACTGGACGTTCGGGTTTAGGTCGGATCCACTCCGGATTCGAGTCTTGTACTCCAAGGATCCGTTTGACTTTTTGGAAAGTTTGGGTCAAGTCAAGTTTGGTTTGGATTTTTCTGGTCGGGTTTTGATAAACCTATAGAAACATGAATACATTTTTCGGATTCGTGTATTTTTGGATCTTTCACGAATTAGGGTTTTTTCTGATATTTTAAAAATTTTAAAAATATTTCCGGTCTCAGTTCGAGGTTTTCGAATTTTGTTCAATGTCTCCAAAGCTTTTTCAAAAATATTCGTTCGAGTTTTACATATTTGTTTAGGTTCATATTCAGTTTTTTCGGATTTGATTCGATTCGAATTCTTGGTTATAGTAAAATGCCTAGCCATATGTATATTATTTCCTTTATAAAAGCTTTTTTATAACTATATAAAAGCTTTTTTTAGGGCATTGAATTTAATACGTTTAGAATAGAAAGAGTTATAAGACTTTAAATTTTATCATACTTTTATTGAAAATGAAAAATTGAAAGAAAAAAAATATGTGATAAAACAAATATATTGAAAGAAAAATGTGATAAAACAAATTTATAACAAAAAATTATGACCTAAAAAACAAAATGAAAGTCACCAGTATACAAATTTTTCAATATAAATTTATTCTTTAATTGAGTACCACGCGATTCAGGGACTTGAAAGGTATTTACTTTGGTAATTTTCGAGTAAATTTATACATTATTATTCGAAAAGGCCAAAAAAAAAAAGAAGCACGAGGCATGACGATGATTGTGGATGTGTGTTCTTTAAGCGACAACCAAACTCAAGTGTACGAATCTAAACCTCATTGTCCGTAAACTTACAAAATCATTTTGATTAGATAAACAAGTTAACATCTAACTTATCCATTTCATTTTCCTAGTTTCTCTCTACCTACAATGTATATATAAAATTTATATAAAACAAATATGGTGTAATTGGTCAAAACACACTATCAAAAAAATATATATAACTAGTTAATTTGTTAAACTATCCAACTTAACACCAACTAGCGATAAATGAATCCACACATGTCTTGTATATGTTGTCACATTTTTTTTTTGTCGGCAAACCGGACCACAACGGGTCGACCCGGTGGCCCTACCCTATTACCGGAAATTTTACCCTTACATACGAGGGATCCGGATCACAACGGGCCGATTCGGTAGCCCATAGCCCCTCACACGGGACCAAACGCGCACATCGCGCGCCCAAAGACTCGAACACTCGGACCCGGAAAAATGAGAGCTTTGGCCACTAGGCCACAAGCCTCTCTCGATATTATTGTCACGTATAATTTCCAACTTCGCCCTTTTCATTTTTTCATTATACAATATGAAGTTTGTATTATGTAGCAATTTGCTAATGCTTAGTTTCAATAAGGATAAGATTCGAGTTAACTAACCTTTTAAGGATAATGGTAGACTGGGTTTTTGTTTTTTCCCAGCTACCCATTAAATTACAATTATTTTTTTTTCCTCAGGTTACAAAAAAAAAAAACAAAATTTACAACAATGCCATTAGATAACCATTCACGCACCACCGGCCGAGTCATTGGACAACACGGTTCTAGCCATACCCAACAATGGCTCGAGAGCCGCCGGAGAAAACTTCCTAGCGAACAGAAACGGATCATTACGCTGAATCGTAGACCAATCTGAACCGTTGATTCCATCCTCACCGTATCTCGGTCGAGTCTTCCTGAGCCTTACGATCAGCTCAGGCAAAACCTCCTCCGCCTCGTACATCCGCGGGTGACCACCGTCGTTGATGGTCCAGTCCACGTGAGTGAGCGTGGCGGGAACACACCCACGTGGGTCCCGCATGTTAAGAAGGGTAGAAAAGTAATTCTCTTCAGGGTAACACGTGTCTTCCCTAACGCACGTCTGGTTAAACTTCTCCCAGATTCTCCGGTCACGCGCCACCAAACGCGCGTGTCTCCGCTTCAAAACCCAGAACTGAGACCCGATCCGAAAATCCTCCAACCTCACCTCCGGCAGCATCGCGTCTTCCCCACGCGCCGCCCACCGGTCGAACTGCCACGGCTCGTCCTTGAGAATCTCGATGAAGCTTTTGCGAGACGAGACCAATGTCTTGTAGGCGAAGTCGAAGGAGCGAATCGGTACGCATGAAGGTGATACGAGGGCAAACATGTAATTTCTCGGATCGTCGAGAAGCGCGTGTGCGATTAGCCGACGCGCCGCCGCCGCGAGTGTTGGTGTGTATCTTTGAGAGGGTTTAGAGTGGATGAGCCGGTTCGCGAACACGCCGGAGAAAGGCGGGTCGTAATCTCGGGTCGGATCCGCGTGAACGTATACATTGTAGAGATCCTCGGAGGTTCCACTGAAGAATTTTTCCCACAACGGCGCGAACGGAAGAGGCGTCGTAGTAAGATACATAAAAGCGAGTTTCCGGGTCGCTCCGGGAAGCGGATTCGGGTTAACCCGAGAAGCGAACCGGAGAAGAAGCTCGTCGTCTTTAGGAATCGGAGGCCGAACGCGAACCGCCGGAGAAGAAGCTTCCGGGACATTTCGAGAGTGGAGGGAGAAGACGGAGAGAGAGCGGAAACCGAACTCCGGCGAGACAACGCCGGTGAGCTCTCGTTGGACTGTGAATATGACGGCCACCGGAAGACAGAGAAATAAAGCGCAGAAGATAGAAAACAACGTCGGAGATAGCATCTCTCTTCGTCGTAAAATTAACTCAGACGACTGCTTTTGCTTTCCTGAGTGAGAAACAAAGTGATGAACGACATTTAGATTCTAGATGAGAGAGAGTGGGATTTGGTGCAACTTGTAATTATTTTTCAATATCGATCGAGATTTATATTAGGAAATTGTATTTAATTTTCGAGTACTAATTATAGAAATATTTAAATCAATGGAATTCTTATTCCATATGTATATAACTTTATAAAGTTTTTTTAAGTTGTTATTGTACATCATCTTTAATAAATTAGCCACTAGTTTCCCCATAATTCCATTATTTTGATTCCAAAATATATCATTTCCATTTAGCAAATGATGTTGTTTTAAGTCGGAAAAAATGATATTTTTAAAAAAAAATTAGTTTTGTTTCATGAAAAGTGTACTAGTTACATAGATAACTTTTTTAAATGTATTAAAATAAATGGCGTGTAACACTTTTTAAAACTGCGAGAATAAGAATCTTTGAATATGGATTAACTCAATATTATGGTTTTAGTTTTATTTTCAAAGTGAAAATCGACTAAATCATAGGCCAGATACGCGAAATTTATTCGTTGATTAGTGTTAAAGTAAGAGTCATTAAATATTCAGACAGTTCGTTAGAGTTACACGTGGTGAGTTTTGAACCGTTGGATGTGTAGCATCTAATGACATCACGTGGTTGCGTGAAGTTTCGTAGTCGATCCGTTTTAGGAAACGTTTTTTTGTCTCGAAGGCCCAACAGCTTTGCAAGATACGTGTGCCCACGTGGCAGACATGCAATAAACTTGGGCTTTAAAAATCTGACTTTTTGGGCTTTTATTTCAATAACGACGATGCACTTAGATTGGGTCTTCAATATATATTTTAAAAGTTTTTTCCATTTCTTTTGTCGTTACAAATAATGTATTTTATTTTGTCAACTCAAAAACTTTATTATAATTTTTTTTTATCGTGAATGTGGACAACAAAAATCATAGCAAACCGTTAGGAGATATCTGTTTGATGTGTGTGGTTTGAGAGACGATTCATTTCATCTTTTGGGTATAATGTATTTGTTTTCATTGCGATCAAAGTGCATGGATGATTGATAGGATAACTTAGGATCTTAATGCGTGTTCGTAGGTGATACTATATCTTCATGTTTGTATCACAAAATGGTTGAAACTTCTGTTGAAGCATTGTATTATTCAAATTATTTGGTTAACGATAGAGTTGATGTCAATCCAACAAAAAAAAAACTCCATTAGTCCTTTTCATGGACCCGCGAATCCGTTGGTAAGGAAAGCTATTTTGAAAGGTCTTAAAGAGTTGATTTACGGTTCATGCGAATCACCACTCCATCTTTTCTATATTTTGTTTTTATTCGCACGATTCTCTTAGATGGATATGATAGGTCTTTTAGTCTTTAACTATCTTATGAGGATTGTAAATAGAGAGATGAAGAGAGAAAAAACAGGCAATAGATCAAAAAATCAATATGAGGTTTTATAATCAAAAGAAGAAGAGAGTTCAACAACTAGTTTTTTGAGTTATGAGCCTTAGGCCCATTTAGTAGCAACACTGCTTAGATTGTTCCAATACCTAAACATTACACTTTGTGTTGATCAATCATATTAATTAAATATTTAACAACTTTTTTTAATCGAAGACATGTATATAAACGAGAATAAAAGTGCTAATTAGGTATGTAATTGTAGATTGTTTTATGTTTTCTTTATGATTTCATACTATCCAGCTGTATATAATAAGAAAAATCTTAGATGCAAAAACAATCTCAACAACCAAATCTCTTGTGTAAAATGAATATGTTTGTCTTAAAAATGTATTTGCTAGATATTTCTCTGATTATAAAACTATTATTAGAAGCATAATTCAACTAATGCCTTGACAACTTGAACGATCTCGTGAAACTTTTTAAAATTTAACCTAATGAGAATTTTTTATCTCAAGACTTTTCTTAATGTAACCATTTTGTCCAAGTAGTCCATTATGGAAAAATTATAAAGTATGATTGGAAAAAGGTTAAGCATTTTGTATAATTTACTAATTATTTTCACAAAAAGAGTTTCTCATTGGATTTTGAGAATAGCTTTTTCTTTCTCATCGCTTGGACCTTGTCCATTAGTATTTAGATAACTACAAGAAACAAAATTATACTATAGTTTATGTCATACCTAAAAGTTGATCCAAGTATAGTTTAAATTTAATTAAAATCACTAACCAAATTGACTCTAATACGTATTGGTTTTGACACGAAAGGACCGGTTTCTCATAGATTCTAATCATTATAATAATAATAACAATTAGTATATTCTTGGGATTAAGCGAACCATTATTGATAAATTATGAAAAAAGCAGAAAGCGAAATCTCAGTCACACGTTGACGGCTTCCACGTTCATCATGATGATATCAAATGAGATCATTCGTATGATTATAGTGGAAGAAACATGACGAACTATATGTTAAGATAAGTTTTTTATTTGTTATATGATATGTTACATGTGAAGATAAGATTTGCGGATTCTTGTAAACACACATGCCTACATACATAATAATGCATGCGTTTATAAAACCATAATGTATTAATTTATGTGATACTATGCATTATACATATATATTTCGACGTAACATAAAATATCTTCGTTGTTATAAAACCATAATGCATGCGTTCTTATTTTTTCCTACATCTAATTATAAAGATTTGAGTCCAACACATAACAAATAGATGCGGAGTTGGATGATTTTGTTAGGTTAAAGGGTATGTTTCCCGATTTTAATATTTTATATGTTTTTCGTTTTAGTAATTTTGTAGTCGATAATAAACGGTTTTTTATCTATTCATGTAAACATTTTGGATTTTTGTCGGTTTTTCTAGCGAAAGTTCGCAACCAGTTTAATGAAATGGGTTTCAACGGAAAAAAGCAGACGATGACATTAAAAGAAAAATTTTAAGATGGTTACATAAACCATTGTGAAAAACATAAAAATGAATAGGTAATATGAAAAGTGGAATAATAAAAACATTTAACATGTTTTAAAACTATGGTTTTTTTTTTTAAAGACCAACAATTGCAAACGATTTGATAAACTAACAGAAAACAAATTAATGAGGCAAGCGATATGTCACGTTGACGTATAACGGAACTGTTCTGCATGATTAACAAATAATAATAAGATATCGAGAATCTTATTAAAATGTCATTTCTCAAAAAAAACTTGTTCTTTTTTTTCCTACTAAAAATATATTAAATTTCCATTAACTGCTTTGTCGATCTTTAGGCCAGTTCTTTCTTTTTTTTTGTGGAAAGGATAATAAAATTGTGTGAACGAACTCAGACTCTTTCTTTTTTAGTATTTGGAATAAGAAGAAAAATAAAGTCCCCTTTCATAAAGTAGGCTGAGTTCACATTTCTGTACTTTATTTCATGATTCCGTAATATATCAAACCTAATATTTCATATCAGATTATATTATACCAAAATTTACACAGTTTGTTTGAGAATATAAACTGAAAATTTGACAAAAATTTAGTTCAATATTTTGAAAACTTAGAACTAGACAATGTTTTGAGTTAGAAATACGTGACGAGCTATCTTTTTAATATAAACATGAACGAATTTAACGTGAACGCGACAAATATGCATATAATTGTACTCGTGAATCATTGTTAATTTAGATTGTGACATGTGTCAATGTATAACTAAATATTACTAGAAATTGTATTTACTTCACACAAAAGATAAAATAACAAAAATAATTTTTTTTTAAATGGTAACTATATAAAAAAGTCTAGTCAAAGGAGAACAAAACTATAAAACCATAAAATAAGTTTTTTTAAAAATACATAAAATTTATATTCTCTCTCCCATTATATAAGTCTTTCTAGTATATATATTTTGTATAACATTAAATATACGTTGAGTTGTTTTGGTGTCATGCACATATAATGTATCTAGTAGATACATTATACATTGAGAAGCATATATATATATATATATATATATATATATATATATATAAGTAAAATGACTTATAAAAACTAGAAAGAAAAAAATGCAATGAGTATAAAAAAGACTTATAGAACTATATAAGAACATAGTATTTAAGTTATGTATAAGTGTACAATAGTGTATCGAGTAGATAAACATAAATATGTATATTAGATACAATATTATAAAAAGATGGAAGATGCATGTTTGAAGAAGTTGCATTAAGGTTTTGTGTTGTCATTGTTTAGACCACGTCGAATCACACTCGGATGATCCATTACATTACTATTGCTTTGCTGTTTAATTTTTACTTGTTTTGTTTTCTATATTATTTTTTTGTTACGGATTGAAAAAATAATATTTTTGTTGATTTAAGGTATTTTATAATTTAATGCTTTTCATTTTTTAGTTAATAAAATATGGAATAAACTTAGCGATTTGCCAACTAATCCTTGAATAATTTATAATCGGATTTGTATCAATGGGCATCGATGATTGCGGTTCATTAAAACCAAGTTAACTCCCAACTACATTTTCATTTGAGTAATTAATACTATGATTTAATTTTTTAATAAAAACTCTAAGCATACCCCTCAAAATAATAAATTGTTATATTTGACTCTAGAAGTATCTCATATATTTCACGAGTTTTAAATTCCAAAACAAATGTCTTCATTCGCTTAGCTAAACAATATCGCGTTTTTTTTTAATATTAGTTGTTTTACTCCGATGTGAATTGTTACATCATATTTTTTCCGGTGTGAGTTACAATTCCGATGTAAACATTTTTTACGGTGTAAATAATATCTTAAATTCACAAATTATATACATAAAACCCAATGATAGACAATGATATTTATCTCGGATTTGTTTGATACTATGCAATATGATTATTCATATATAGACTCTTCTTTTTTTAAAGTAGGTAAATTTTGTGAAGGTAAGACATTAGTTTAGACTTTGGTTAAGATTTTTTTTTTTGTCAACGACTTTGGATAAGAATTAATTACCTAACTATTAAAAGCATACAGTAATTTAGCAATTTGTATTAAATAATTTACTTTTGAACGTTGAAAAAGGTTTGAAGATTTTAACCATAGGAGTCAAACCAAACCAAACGTCGGTCGTGGAAAAAAAAGGCAGTGACTCGGTCCATTTCCTCGACCAGGGGTATTTTGGGAATTTCACATTAACAAAAATACACGAGATACATTTCTACTACTGCCAGCTGGCTTCCGTACTTCGTCTTTCCAAACTGAAAAATACCTTAACAATCCAAACTCTTTCTCTCATGTTTTCACACTTTCTCACGTTCTTCTACTATTTTTATTTTACAATTCGAAGGTTTAATTTTCTCAAAGCGAATATAGCCGCGGACTAATCTATAATCTAATTTTTAGTGAGTCTAAAATCCTGTTACCATATTCTACCAATTGAAAGATGAAAATATTCATAGAGAAAATCGAATCCGAGAAGATGAATTTACATCTATTCTCAAATATTTTGACTACTAAATCATTACTATTTGTTTTTTTTGGCAACCAAATATTAATCAGTAGTTTACTCCATATTAGTTGGTCAAGGACAATAATTTACATAAGAGAAATCATGAAAAATAAGACGAGAGATCCGAGCCAGACAATTTATTTGTTAATTTTTCGTGCGCTGGATGAAAACACCACTTGATTTCCTTCCTTCTATTTTATTTTCCAACTAATTTTCTTATCTATTTTTTATTTTTTTTCCTATAATCTATTTTGGAATGCCCTAATCTTCATATTAATGGAAGAGGGTTAGGTTAGGTATTAATTGTTGACAAATAAAAAGAGTTGAGGTTTGTTTCCATGATAAGAAATACAAAAAATATAAGAAAGCTAGAGAATAGAGATAGATACCTCTTCCTCCTATTGGTTTTATTTTAAAGGGTCCCTTCATTTAAAGCATAGTAGATAATGGAGTTATGGTTTCCATAGTTTTTTCATTTATCTTTTCAGGTGGAGGAAATAATCCCACTAGGTCTTTGAAAGTTTTATTTTTCAACTAAAGAAATACCTAAATTTTACTTTTACTCTCACCCCACATTGTGCACACAAAAAAAAAAAACTCTCACCCCACATAAAGTTTCTTTTCACCTCCAATTCAAATAATTTAAGAGTTACTGTGAAATAATTTCAATTCATAAAAGCTTGACTAATTTAAACCTTTTAAAAAATTAAGCAATGTTTGTTGCGTATCTATTAACACCGATTGATGATTCGTTAATCGTACTGCAGAATATCAATAATTATAAACATTAAATAACATTGAAATTTCACATAAAAATGCGAAAATATCATTTAAATTAAAAAAATACTGGTAAAATACTAGTTTAGTTGTAATTCAACTAGTCATGTAGAATATTAAACATCAATAAATTTCGAAATTTTTACTAACCATTGCCATTAATAAGGTCTTCATCTTTTACTTTCTTCTTTGAATAGTCAAAATATCATAAAGGTTTGGAAAATTTAGTGACATGTTTGGTTGAAAAGAAGGGGAAAAAAAACCTTCAAGTGGTTTCGGATGTCCAAAAAAATTGTGACGTTCACAAGAGGGAAAGATAAAAAGCAAACGGATTTGAAGGAAGCAAATTTAAGACAAATGCATCATCTCTCTACTTCTCTCTCTCTGTCTCTGTGTGTTCAACCCCACTTGTCTTCTTCCTCTAACTCTAAATCCATAAACGATCATTGAATGTGAAGACAGAGACTTAAAACAAACCAGAGTGATCCTTCTTCTTTCTCGTTTCTCCCAATTTTCAGCTTCTGGGTTTTAATCAATTTCGCTCCTTTCTCTCTCCGCCGTCTGAAATCGCCGGAAAGTTTGAAGCTTTTGTAACAACGTGAAGGCGAGTTTCTTATTCTCCTCTGTTTTGCTTCTTCTCGATTGTTCTCCTTACGAGAAGAATCAGTTTCCATTTACAGATGCAAATGTCAGGGCTTTGAGATTTTGTCTTCTCGCATCTTTCTGGGGATTGTATCTCTTTCTTCAGATCCATTGACCTGATCCAAAATCCATAAAGTTTAGATCTTTTTTCTATAAAGATTGAAACTTTTTGTCCAGTTGTGTAAAATTCTCGCGTTTTTAGCTTTAATTTCGAAGATCAAAAAGCCATGAGAGGCTTCTTCATCGTCTTCGTAACAACTTTGATCTTCTTGCCGGATTCTCTACTCGCCGGTGTACCGGCCACCGGGAGCATCAGTCCAGGGTTTGTAGGATCTCAAATGAATTACATCAACGCCGACGGTTTCTTCATCCTTTCCAACAACTCAGACTTCGGTTTCGGTTTCGTGACCACACAAGCTTCCGTCACTCTCTTCACACTAAGCATCGTCCATAGAAGCAGCACGAGACTGATCTGGTCAGCTAACAGAGCTTCCCCTGTTTCGTATTCCGACAAGTTCGAGTTCGAAGAAAACGGTAATGTCGTGCTGCGTGGAGGAGAACAAGGATCTGAGGTTTGGAGATTGGATAATTCAGGCAAAAACGCTTCAAGAATCGAGCTCCGTGACTCAGGGAACCTCGTCGTTGTTTCGAGTGATGGCACTTCGATCTGGGAGAGTTTTGATCATCCTACAGATACTTTGATTACGAATCAAGTTTTTAAAGAAGGCATGAAGCTTACTAGTAACCCATCTTCGAGCAACATGACTTATGCTCTTGAGATCAAATCAGGAGATATGTTTCTGTCTGTGAATAGCTTGACTCCTCAAGTGTATTGGTCCATGAGAAATGATAGAAGCAGTTCTTTGATCATCAACAAAGACGGTGGTGTAGTGACTTCATCGTCTATCCTCGAGAATTCGTGGCGGTTCTTTGATGAGAAACAGGTTATGTTATGGCAGTTTTTGATTTCAGGTAACAAAGATGATAATGTAACTTGGATTGCGGTTTTGGGAAGTAACGGTGTGATCTCTTTTTCGAACCTTGGAAGTGAAGTATCTGCTGCTGATTCTTCGACTAGGATCCCGAGTGATCCTTGCTCGACACCAGAGCCTTGTGGGCCTTACTATGTTTGCTCGGGTAGTAAAGTGTGTGGATGTGTGTCTGGTTTGTCACGAGCTCGGGCTGATTGTAAATCCGGGATCATCGCTTCTCCTTGTAAGAAAACCGATACTAATGCGACATTGCCTCTGCAGTTAGTAAATGCTGGAGGCGGGGTTGATTACTTCGCTCTCGGTTTTGCTTCTCCGTTCTCCAAGAACACCAGTCTTGATAGATGTAAAGAGTCCTGCAATAGCAATTGCTCGTGTCTCGGTTTGTTCTTCCAGAACAGTTCTGGTAACTGCTTCTTGTTTGATTGGATTGGAAGCTATAAAAACTCTGGGAGTGGAGGCTCTGGTTTCGTTTCGTACATCAAGGTCGCGACTAGTGGTGTGGGAGATGGAGGAGATAACGGGGAAGACGATGGGAAACGTTTTCCGTATGTTGTGATAATTGTCCTGGTGACGATTTTTATCATCGGTGTTTTGATCTTTGTGGCGTTTAGGATTCATAGGAGGAAGAAAACGCTTTTGGATGCTAATCAAGATCAGAGTTCAGAGGAGGATAATTTCTTGGAGAATCTATCCGGGATGCCTATCCGGTTCTCTTACAAAGAGCTTCAAGCAGCGACGAATAACTTCTCGGTGAAGTTAGGCCAAGGAGGATTTGGATCGGTCTATGAAGGGACTTTACCGGATGGTTCTCGTATAGCCGTAAAGAAACTTGAAGGAATTGGTCAGGGGAAGAAAGAATTCAGAGCCGAGGTTAGTATAATCGGAAGCATTCATCATCTACATTTAGTGCGGCTCAGAGGATTCTGCGCGGAAGGGACTCTTAGGCTTCTAGCTTATGAGTTCTTGGCGAAAGGTTCGCTAGAGAGGTGGATATTTAGGAGAAGAGATGGTGATATTCTGTTGGATTGGGACACAAGATTCAACATCGCGCTCGGAACAGCTAAAGGTCTAGCGTATCTACATGAAGATTGCGACGCGAGAATCATCCATTGCGATATTAAACCCGAGAACATACTCTTAGACGATAACTTTAACGCCAAGGTATCCGATTTCGGACTAGCTAAGCTTATGACCCGCGAACAAAGCCATGTCTTCACGACGATGCGCGGGACAAGAGGCTATTTAGCTCCTGAATGGATCACAAACTATGCGATCTCAGAGAAGAGCGACGTTTATAGCTACGGGATGGTATTGCTAGAGCTAATAGGAGGAAGAAAGAACTATGATCCATCAGAATCCTCAGAGAAATGTCATTTTCCTTCATATGCTTTCAAGATGATGGAAGAAGGAAAGCTTATGGAGATTGTTGATGGGAAGATGAAGAATGTTGATGTGAATGATGAGAGAGTTCAAAGGGCGATGAAAACCGCGCTTTGGTGTATACAAGAAGATATGCATTTGAGACCGTCGATGAGCAAAGTTGTTCAAATGCTTGAAGGAGTTTTTCCGGTTGTTCAACCTCCGAGTTCTTCTACCTTGGGATCAAGGCTTTACTCGAGCTTCTTTAAGTCCATCAGCGAAGAAGGCGGTGGCGGCACCTCGTCTGGACCTTCGGATTGTAACAGTGAGAATTATCTATCCGCGGTGAGACTCTCCGGTCCAAGATAGCAAATCTATCCTTGTGTTTAGGCAATACTTTAGAACCTTGTAGTAGGTTTATGGCTCTATACCATACATTGTTGTATATTGTTGATTCTGTTTGAAAAGATTAGTGTTCTCTCAGTTTTGTTTTGTAACATAAGATTAAATGCATTACCTATAGTATTTGTCAATTTGGTATTTCCATTAGCTATAAGATTGTGTCTAATCAATTTTGAGAGTGTTTTATAAGTTTGTTTCAAAATGTAACTTTATGTTATCAATAAATAGTTAGTATAATTAACTTTCATTTGATTATAGATAGAAATATTTGATTTAATTCCTTTGGCCTACCACAAGCTTATGTACATGTGGGTACTTGTATTAAAATATGTAACACTTGTTGTTTTCTTTTTTCATATTGCATAAAATGGGAAAATGTTGTACTTGTTTATTAACTTCTCATTATACACAGAATCCAAATTTGAAATACTCTTGATTGGTGAAAATGGTATGTAATATTTTACCAATATGCATATAAAGATAAATTTCATAAGTTTTAAATTAATAATTTATTGTAAACTTGACACACACATTTTCAAAATTTAAACATGGGTCTATAGAGTACTATCTATTGCTATTTTTGGAGAATGTTTAATTTTAAAGCTATGTTGTTTATTTATGTATAAAAAAACTAGATTCCATGAGTTGGGTTTTAATATTTTATGATTAAAGGTGTTTAATTAAATAGATGGATAAAGTTCACATTTAAGAGTAAGGTATGTTATAAATTAGTGTGGGGGATAATATGTTTTCTCCTCACACTAATAAAGCCACTAATATATAGTTTGCAATTATATGAGATTGTATATATTTATAACTAACAAAAAGTTTATAACGTTTGGTTAAATAAAATGAGAAATGTCATCATTATCTTTTCTTATTTAAAAATCTAACTAATTAAAAGTAGCTAATTCTAACATTTTAAATTGTCCGATTTCCACTAAAGCCTTTTCTTTTGCCACGTCAGCTTTGGACGCCTCCCCGTTATTTCAAAAAACTACACGCTGTTTTAAAGCATTCATTCTTTTA
Source organism: Anastatica hierochuntica (assembly GCA_900406275.1). Classification (NCBI taxonomy): domain Eukaryota; kingdom Viridiplantae; phylum Streptophyta; class Magnoliopsida; order Brassicales; family Brassicaceae; genus Anastatica; species Anastatica hierochuntica. The sequence goes on along the minus strand of OVAN01000146.1, from coordinate 2,471 downwards.
ACCTCTAAAACATCAAATAGTTTATTTAAAACTATCCACCTAAGCATTTTAAAATCTTGACACATCATCAGCATCACTCATGAACACAAACCAACTCAGCAAAACATTTTGAACTTAAATGTTAGAAATTATTTCTTTTAAACTTTTTCTTAGAAAGACAATCGGATACATGTGTGTGTGTATATATATATCCGAACTAAACAAGATAAAAATTTAAAGTGTTATCTAATTTCTCGAATCAAGAAATAATGACAAAATGTCTTTATAGTTCACTAATAAAAATTCATATCTACTTTCAAATTTAGATGGTTATATTCTTAACAAGGAATATAGATTGCTCGGTTCCAGTTCTGGTTGTTCCAGTTCGGATATTCGGGAATGGATATTATGTCCAACCCTACCTATTCTTAATTGCGTTATAAACATTTCTTCAATTCTTTTTTATAAAAACACCACAAAATCAAAATATAGTAAATTTGGTTACCATAATAAACTCATTAATCAAATACAAACGATTATATAATCAAAGAATAATGCATGTAACACAGTAGCGTATATTTCATCAATACCAAATGTTTACACTACTATCATTAGTCTTAGTCTGTTGTAATTCCCAAAGGTTTTTTTTTAACAACAACACAATAATTAGAAAGTCACTCCGTAACGGGTTACCCAGTTCGGAGGAGAAGAGTTTACAAAAATAAAATCACTAAAAATGATTTCCCAAAAGTTTACAATAATAATTTTAATTCATGTTATACTTTTTACCCGAAAAATTAAAAACTAAATTACAACACCTCTAAAATTTGATCAGCATGTATTTTTGGCACATTGCAAATATATAAGTTATACCAAATATATTGTAAATCAGATATCGTATTTGAAATAACAATATTAAAATCCAAAAAAATTTCAAAAAAAATGTATCAAAATACCCCGCGCGTAGCACATTACAATTTCGATATACTTTTATTTTTTCGAGTGTTGTATGATCTATATTTTGAATTTTTGTCTAACTTAATTCCACTTAGTATGTTTCGAATATAAGAGAATTGTTGAAGTTTTATAGTGAAAGTTTCTAGACTTAACTTTCAATCTTTTTCTCTTTCTTTATGCTTTTCAAGTATTTGTTTTTCTAGGTTCCAACAAAAACACATTAAAATTTTTATAAACTATGATCTTATAATCCTAAAATTCCTAAAACTCGATTCTTAGAAATAATAAATGGTTCAATTTATATAATTAAAATATTTTAAAAATTGAGTAAAAAAAAGAAATGAAAAAGATTAGAAAAAGAAAATATCTCGAAAATTTTAGAAAAATAAGATATACAAATTTCTACTTAAATTTTATAAAAATGAAATAATTAAATGGGCATTTCAATCAATTTTAAAAATACAAATATTACATTTAATAATAAAATATTATTCATATTCATAAAAGGCTATTCAAATTAAAAAATTTAAAAACTTTACATGAAAAAATAAAACATGATCACTATTAAAAAAAGGAAAACATAATAATAAAAGCATCAGTAATATAATCTAAAATAAAAGAAAAATTATAAAATCATATTACTAGAGACACACTTTCGAGGATCTTGACATAACTCTAAGAGACATACTACGAGAATCAGATATATTAACAAAGGATAAACAATTCGGGGTAAAACAGTTCGACTGGGTGNTTCCGCCAAACTTTACCGGTCATACCACAAGGAACAAGAGCATATACGGTATTGGCATCTATTAGCCAATCATATTTGTGGGGACAGTGTCAACTACTAATGCTAGAGAAGAATATGAGGCTACATTAATCAGGAAAAAAATTCGCATCACGGTTACTTAATTTTGGAGATTGGTACTGCCGCAGTGAGCAATACCCAACCTACAATGAACGATGTTGATGGGGAAATAATATTTGTTCTGGGAAACTTCTTCATGGACAATAGTGGGCACCCAGTTGAAAAATAGTGTCTGCATCACTTTCATCAAACAACTTATCAGAAGCGAACGACCAACAATTCACGGAGCATGCTATATTGAGTCCTAGGAATGAAAAAATAGACGAGAACAACGACTACGTGCTCAACAAATTGCCAGAGAACTAACAGAATATCTAAGTGTCGATACTTACGAGAAAGCCGAAACAGTTGGTAAAAAATATGGTGCAGTGTACCCTATTGAATATTTAACATTGTTGGAGTTCTCTGGACTCCCAAAACATAAACCCAAGCTCAAAATAGACGTGTCCATTATGCTCCAAAAGAACATAAACCAAAAAGAATGACTATCTAATGGAACAAGGTTAACTATCACCCAATCGGGCGAGAGGTTAATCGAGGGGCAAATAATCACGGGGGCAAATACCGGCCAGAAGGTCCTAATACCAAGGGTTTTTTTATCACCGCCTAAAACAAAACCTTTCACACTGCGTGGATGCCAATTCTCAATTAGGGTTTGCAACGCGAT